>CAWUFW010027800.1:0-24900 GCA_963921515.1 Calotriton arnoldi
TGGACTCCATGTGGTCCATGGATATGTGTCCTGTTGTAGTCTGGATCTATGGGCATCCTTTTGCTACAGTCTGAGGGTGTAATGTTCAGCATTTGACACAGGGATGTCCTTTTGCATTTGTAAATGAACATCTTTGTTCTTACACTGATGCACATCTGGTGGGCTTACCACTGTTCAATGTTCCGATTTCCCTGTCCATGTGAGCTTCACTGCTGCACATTGGTGAGATCAGGTGTGTGGTGTTGAGTGTGTGCAAAGTGAGTTGTTGCACGGCCAGACCCTGCCTCCATATTGGCCTTGGCTGGCAGGCCGTGCTAGATTGATTGAGCTAGTAGGTGTGATGGTAGTTAGTTGCTCTGTGACACATGGCTGGGGGTCTCACAGTGTGAACAACATCTGACATTGCTCGTCACAGTGGGATTATCATACAGGCTAGTGTCAGCACAACATGGGGTCCACGGGGTAGTGCTGTGGTGGGTCTGTCTCTTGCTGTGTTAGTTGCTGTTCACCTACAAGCTCGTGTGACATGTGTAATTTGTGCTCCCTCCTCATCTAACAATGCCTGATTGCCCACATAGGGGATTTGGATCCATGAGTCACTTTTGTGTGGCACTGTACGTGCATCTGTGTAATTGGTATTCAGGCCTCATCATGTGTTGTGTGGTTGCCTGGGGACACTGGCACCCTCCCTCACCTGTTGTGTTTGATGTGCAGTGTGGGTCTGCCTGTTTGTGTTTGTGCATCTGCACCACTGCATTGGCATATCTTTAGTGTGCCATTGGCTGTATGTTGTTTGGTGGGTTTCACCTGCTGTCCCTGGGACTCCTAGGTCATCAGTCAGCACAATGATCATTGTTTGTGTGTCCCATTGCTGCCATGGTATGTTATTTGTTCACCTCACATCTACAGTCTCCACAGGGTATCTCCATTTGTGTGGCCATTGGTGCAAATATGTGGGTCTGCAGTATGATGGTCACTTCTGTCATTGTGTCATTGATGGATGTTGACAGTGTCAGCCCCCATGGGTGATGTTTGTCTGCACATGGCCAAAGGTATGTCTTATTTGCACTGAACTGTTTGCCTCCCCCAATCTATGTTGCTATGGGACACAAGCAGTACTTTGCCACTGATGTGTTTGTTGTTCTGTGACCAGGAATCATCCATGCAGTTTGGCAGTTGCAGCTTTTTCAATGTCAACACTTACATTTTGGTCACTGTGATGATGGGGGTTTAGACCCCATTGCCACAATGTTCAAGATGTGCTTCAGCTATGGGCCCCGCATTTACATTTTGGTCACTGTGATGATGGGGGTTTAGACCCCATTGCCACAATGTTCAAAATGTGCTTCAGCTATGGACCCCACACTTACCTTTTGGTCACTGTGATGAAGGGGTTTAGACCCCATGGCCACAATGTTCAAAATGTGCTTCAGCCTATGGACCCCACACTTACCTTTTGGTCACTGTGATGATGGGGGTTTAGACACCATTGCCACAATGTTCAAGATGTGCTTCAGCTATGGGCTCCACACTTACATTTTGGTCACTGTGATGATGGGGGTTTAATCCCCATTGACACAATGTTCAAAATGTGCTTCAGCTATGGACCCCACACTTACCTTTTGGTCACTGTGATGATGGGGGTTTAAACCCCATTGCCACAATGTTCAAAATGTGCTTCAGCTATGGACCCCACACTTACCTTTTGGTCACTGTGATGATGGGGGTTTAAACCCCATTGCCACAATGTTCAAGATGTGCTTCAGCTATGGACCCCACACTTACCTTTTGGTCACTGTGATGATGGGGGTTTAGACACCATTGCCACAATGTTCAAGATGTGCTTCAGCTATGAGCCCCACACTTACATTTTGGTCACTGTGATGATGGGGGTTTAAACCCCATTGCCACAATGTTCAAGATGTGCTTCAGCTATGGACCCCGCACTTACCTTTTTGGTCACTGTGATGATGGGGTTGGACCCCATTGCCACAGTGGTCATGGTCTGCTTTGCATTGTGGGGGCCACACACATTTATGTGTGACACATGTGATAGGGGGTCACATTGTATGTTCAAAGTCATGTTCAGTGTTGTAGGCATTTGACACAGTCTACACACGCTTGTCATGGTGTTGGGGGGATGTCTTTTTGTTGCATTCCTTATGTTGGTGTGTGCTTGTTGTGTCATGCATTACCCATCCTATGAGTGGGGTGTTGTTGGTGGTAGGCATCCAGCCCCCATGGGTAGAGGTGGTAGTAGTGACAGGCATCCAGCACCCCCTGGGTAGGGGTGGTAGTAGTGACAGGCATCTAGCACCCCTGGGTAGGGGGTGGTAGTGGTGGCACGCATCCAGCCCCCCATGGGTAGAGGTGGTAGTAGTGACAGGCATCCTGCCCCCCATGGGTAGGGGTGGTAGCAGTGGTAGGCATCTAGCACCCCTGGGTAGGGGTGGTAGTGGTGGTAGGCATCTGGCACCCCCTGGGTAGGGGTGGTGGTAGGGGTAGGCATCTAGCACTCCTGGGTAGGGGTGGTAGTGGTGGTAGGCATCCAGTCCCCCATGGGTAGAGGTGGTAGTAGTGACAGGCATCCTGCCCCCATGGGTAGGGGTGGTAGTAGTGGTAGAGCATCTAGCACCCCCTGGGCAGGGGTGGTGGTAGTGGTAGGCATCTGGCACCCCCCTGGGTAGGGGTGGTGGTAGTGACAGGCATCCTGCCCCCCATGGGTAGGGGTGGTAGTAGTGACAGGCATCCAGCACCCCCTGGGTAGGGGTGGTAGTGGTGGTAGGCATCTGGCACCCACTGGGTAGGGGTGGTGGTAGGGGTAGGCATCTAGCACCCCCTGGGTAGGGGGTGGTAGTGGTGGTAGGCATCCAGCCCCCCATGGGTAGAGGTGGTAGTAGTGTCAGGCATCCTGCCCCCCATGGGTAGGGGTGGTAGTGGTAGGCATCTAGCAACCCCTGGGCAGGGGTGGTAGTGGTGGTAGGCATCTGGCACCCCTGGGTAGGGGTGGTGGTAGGGGTAGGCATCTAGTACCCCCTGGGTAGGGGTGGTAGTGGTGGTAGGCATCCAGCCCTCCATGGGTAGAGGTGGTAGTAGTGACAGGCATCCTGCCCCCATGGGTAGGGGTGGTAGTAGTGGTAGGCATCTAGCACCCCCTGGGTAGGGGTGGTAGTGGTGGTAGGCATCTGGCACCCCCTGGGTAGGGGTGGTGGTAGGGGTAGGCATCTAGCAACCCCTGGGTAGGGGTGGTGGTAGTGGTAGGCATCTGGCACCCCCTGGGTAGGGTGGTAGTGGGTGGTAGGCATCCATCCCCTATGAGTGGGGATGGTAGTAGTGACAGGCATCCAGCCCCCCATGGGTAGAGGTGGTAGTAGTGATTGGCATCCTGCCCCCCATGGGTAGGGGTGGTAGTAGTGGTAGGCATCTAGCACCCCTGGGTAGAGGTGGTGGTAGTGGTAGGCATCCAGCACCCCTGGGTATGGGTGGTGGTAGGGGTAGGCATCTAGCACCCCCTGGGTAGGGGTGGTAGTGGCATCCTGCCCCCCATGGGTAGGGGTGGTAGTAGTGGTAGGCATCTAGCACCCCTGGGTAGGGGTGGTGGTAGTGGTAGGCATCTGGCACCCCTGGGTAGGGGTGGGTGGTAGTGACAGGCATCCTGCTCCCCATGGGTAGGGGTGGTAGTAGTGACAGGCATCTAGCACCCCTGGGTAGGGGGTGGTAGTGGTGGTAGGCATCTGGCACCCCCTGGGTAGGGGTGGTGGTAGTGACAGGCATCCCTGCCCCATGGGTAGGGGTGGTAGTAGTGACAGGCATCTAGCACCCCCTGGGTAGGGGTGGTAGTGGTGGTAGGCATCTGGCACCCTCTGGGTAGGGGTGGTGGTAGGGGTAGGCATCTAGCACCCCCTGGGTAGGGGTGGTAGTGGTGGTAGGGCATCCAGCCCCCCATGGGTAGAGGTGGTAGTAGTGACAGGCATCCTGCCCCCATGGGCAGGAGTGGTAGTAGTGGTAGGCATCTAGCACCCCTGGGTAGGGGTGGTAGTGGTGGTAGGCAACTGGCACCCCTGGGTAGGGGTGGTGGTAGGGGTAGGCATCTAGCACCCCTGGGTAGGGGTGGTAGTGGTTGTAGGCATCCAGCCCCCCATGGGTAGAGGTGGTAGTAGTGACAGGCATCCTGCCCCCATGGGTAGGGGTGGTAGTAGTGGTAGGCATCTAGCACCCCCTGGGCAGGGGGTGGTGGTAGTGGTAGGCATCTGGCACCCCCTGGGCAGGGGTGGTGTTAGTGACAGGCATCCTGCCCCCATGGGTAGGGGTGGTAGTAGTGACAGGCAGCTAGCACCCCTGGGTAGGGGTGGTAGTGGTGGTAGGCATCTGGCACCCCTGGGTAGGGGTGGTGGTAGTGACAGGCATCCTGCCCCCATGGGTAGGGGTGGTAGTAGTGACAGGCATCTAGCACCCCCTGCAGGGGTGGTAGTGGTGGTAGGCATTTAGCACCCCCTGGGTAGGGGTGGTGGTAGTGGTAGGGCATCTGGCACCCCTGGGTAGGGGTGGTAGTGGTGGTAGCATCCAGCCCCCATGGGTAAGAGGTGGTAGTAGTGACAGGCATCCTGCCCCCATGGGTAGGGGTGGTAGTAGTGGTAGGGCATCTAGCACCCCTGGGTAGGGGTGGTGGTAGTGGTAGGCATCTGGCACCCCCTGAGTAGGGGTGGTAGCTGTGGTAGGCATCTGGCACCCCTGGGTAGGGGTGGTGGTAATGACAGGCATCCTGCCCCCATGGGTAGGTGTGGTAGTAGTGACAGGCATCTGGCACCCCTGGGTAGGGGTGGTAGTGGTGGTAGGCATCTGGTACCCCCTGGGCAGGGGGTGGTGGTAGGCATCTAGTATCCCCTGGGTAGGGGTGGTAGTGGTGGTAGGCATCCAGCCCCCATGGGTAGAGGTGGTAGTAGTGACAGGCATCCTGCCCCCCATGGGTAGGGGTGGTAGTAGTGGTAGGCATCTAGCACCCCCTGGGTAGGGGTGGTAGTGGTGGTAGGCATCTGGCACCCCCTGGGTAGGGGTGGTGGTAGTGACAGGCATCCTGCCCCCCATGGGTAGGGGTGGTAGTAGTGACAGGCATCCAGCACCCCTGGTAGGGGTGATAGTGGTGGTAGGCATCTGGCACCTCCTGGGCAGGGGTGGTGGCAGTGAGCAGGCATCCTGCCCCCCCATGGGTAGGGGGTGGTAGTAGTGACAGGCATCTAGCACCCCCTGGGTAGGGGTGGTAGTGGTGGTAGGCATCTGGCACCCCCTGGGTAGGGGTGGTAGTAGTGATAGGCATCCTAGCACCTCCCTGGGTAGGGGTGGTGGTAGTGGTAGGCATCTAGCACCCCCTGGGTAGGGGTGGTAGTGGTGGTAGGCATCCAGCCCCCATGGGTAGAGGTGGTAGTAGTGACAGGCATCCTGCCCCCCATGGGTAGGGTGGTAGTAGTGGTAGGCACTAGCACCCCCTGGGTAGGGGTGGTAGTGGTGAGCATCTGGCACCCCTGGGTAGGGGTGGTGGTAGTGACAGGCATCCTGCCCCCCATGGGTAGGGGTGGTAGTAGTGACAGGCATCTAGCACCCCTGGGCAGGGGTGGTAGTGGTGGTAGGCATCTGGTACCCCCTGGGTAGGGGTGGTGGTAGGGGTAGGCATCTAGCACCCCCTGGGTAGGGGTGGTAGTGGTGGTAGGCATCCAGCCCCATGGGTAGAGGTGGTAGTAGTGTCAGGCATCCTGCCCCCCATGGGTAGGGGTGGTAGTGGTAGGTATCTAGCAACCCCTGGGTAGGGGTGGTAGTGGTGGTAGGTGCATCTGGCACCCCCTGGGTAGGGGGTGGTGGTAGGGTAGGCATCTAGTACCCCCTGGGTAGGGGTGGTAGTGGTGGTAGGCATCCAGCCCCCCATGGGTAGAGGTGGTAGTAGTGACAGGCATCCTGCCCCCCATGGGTAGGGGTGGTAGTAGTGGTAGGCATCTAGCACCCCCTGGGTAGGGGTGGTGGTAGTGGTAGGCATCTGGCACCCCCTGAGTAAGGGTGGCGGTAGTGGTAGGCATCTGGTACCCCCTGGGCAGTGGTGGTGGTAGTGGTAGGCATCTGGCACCCCTGAGTAGGGGTGGTGGTAGTGGTAGGCATCTAGCACCCCCTGGGTAGGGGTGGTAGTGGTGGTAGGCATCCAGCCCCCATGGGTAGAGGTGGTAGTAGTTACAGGCATCTAGCACCCCCTGGGTAGGGGTGGTGTTAGTGGTTGGCATCCAGGCCCCTATGTGTATATGTGGCATTGGTGATAGCCATCCCGCCCCTATGGTGCTGCTGTTGCTGGTGTAGTAATTTCTGCATCCCTATGTGTGTGTGTGATTTGTCGGGTACGTGTGGTTTGTTTGTGTGGTGGGTGTCTGACTTACCTTCTGCGTCGTACGCGTCCCGTGCCAGTTCCGGTAATAGATGTAGAATATTGGTAGGATCGGCACGATGGGATTCATGGTTGGTTCGCTTCGCTTCGTCTTTCTCTTTGCTTCGCCTCGTCCTCGTGCGCTGGCGTGTTCGCCTCGTAGCCGTGGATCGCCTTGTGGCGCCGAATCGGAGCTTAGTGCGCCTCTCCGGATGCTTTGACGTGCCGTGCGTAGCGACGGGTTCGGCCAGCGACGGATGGCGCATCGTGACTTGTCCGGCCGGACGGGGCTGCATTTTGGCTTCCGTGCGACTCGATTCTGGCGTTTCCGGATCCGCCTCGGTCGGAGAACAGGACCTGTATTGGGTGAGTACGACTGGGTCGGGATTTGGGCAGTTGTGCGCATCGTACTTGCTCGCTCGGACGTATGTGCGACTCGGTCCGGAAAAGAGGCATTCACCTGGCTTTTTCCCCGGCCGAATGGTATTAGGTGCGCCTCCAACCGGGATCGGAATCGACCCCACAGTCACTGGATGATGTCATCAGTGATGTCATCAGTGATGTCACTGACCATGTCATGAGTGATGTAATATGTGACGTCATCAGCAGTGCATTGCGGAGCGCGAGTTATAGTTAGCTGAACCAACTATACAACGTGGAATTTCACTGGGTTTTGTACGAGTGCAATGTCCAACTAACTATAACTTTCCCTAAAACCTATGGCTTTTTCAGTGAATTTCTAAGGTTTTTAAATGCCAATTTCTAACTATAACGTGCCTGAAACCTATGGTTTTTTCAGTGAATTTCAAAGGTTTTTTAAATGCTCATTTCTAACTATAACGTGCCTGAAACCTATGGTTTTTTAAGTGAATTTCAAAGGTTTTTAAATGCTAGTTTCTAACTATGCCTACAGAGGTAGGACATGTGAAGAAAGAAGAAAAAACGCACAGAAAGAAGCAAAAGAAATGCAGAAAAAAGCAACAGAAGTCCACAAAGACGAAGAAAAGAGCAGGAAGAAGCAAGACATGTGCAGAAAGAACCAACAGAGGAGCAGAAAGAGGCCTTGTTGCAAACTCATCCTGTGCCCACAACTTTTCAGATGGGTACTGGTGGTAACTGACTCGGACTAACCAGGCCTAGAGCCAGTGCTATGCTAAAAGACAATTAGAATACAGTGAAAACACCTACATACACTAGGGAACACTATGCATTGGGGTACCCCTGTGATTAGCATGACCTCCTCTGTAAGGCCCTAGTACATAATAGGGCAGGGGGATTAAAACTTCCTCTCTAAAACGCGCCCAGGGTGCTTTTTCACAGTGGTGAAGGGAGGGGGCCTGAGGTGACATGTGTGCAAACAAGCCCTGTGGGGTGTTTTAAGTTGGGGATTAAGTCCCCTTGAATCCTGAGGGCCCCTGAGGCCAACTAGCCCACTAGGTACCCCAGTAAGCGCCACAGAGCTGCGTTGCACAGAGGTGTAAAAGGGCGTGGCCTTGACCACCTCTCTGCACAACGCAGCCCTGTAGGACGCACACTGGAGGTACCTGGTGGGCTAGTTGGCCTCAGGGTCCCTCAGGATTCAAGGGGAATTAATTCCCCAACTAAAACGGGCCACAGGGCGTGTTTGCACACATGTCACCTGAGGCCCCGCCCTCCCTTCACCACTGTGCAATCAGTAGCCCTGTGGCGCGTATTTAAGTTGGGGTATTAGGTCACCTTGAGTCCTGAGGGTCTCTGGGGCCCAACTAGCCCACCAGGTACTTCCACTAAGCGCCACAGGCCTGCGTTGCAGAGAGGTGGTCCGAGGCCATGCCCCTTTTTACACCTCTCTGCAACGCAGCTCTGTGGCGCTTACTGGAGGTACCTGGTGGGCTAGTTGGACCCAGGGACCCTCAGGATTCAAGGGGACTTAATCCCCCAACTTAAAACGCGCCACAGGCGTGTTTGCCCACATGTCACCTCAGGCCCCGCCTCCTCCCTTCACCACTGTGCAAACGCACCCCGTGGCGCGTTTTAAGTTGGGGGATTAACTCCCCTTGAATCCTGAGGGTCCCTGGGGTGCAACTAGCCCACCAGCTACCTCCATTAAGCGCCACAGAGCTGCGTTGCAGAGAGGTGTAAAAAGGAGCGTGGCCTCAGAACACCTCTCTGCAACGCAGCCCCCTGGCGCATACTGGAGGTTCCTGGTGGGCTAGTTGGCCCCAGGGACCCCAGTATTGAAGGGGTATTCGCTCCCATCTGCAAACGCGCCAGGGGCGCGCTTGCAGAGTGCTGCAAGGAGGGCGTGATCTCCGGCGCGATACCGGTCTTTTATTTTTGTTTTTAAGAAGAGGGGCTGTGTGGCCCCCCTTCTTTTCTAATTTATTGGCCCTGGGGACCCCATCCCCAGGGCCTGCCTCTAATTTATTTTTTAAAAACAAAAATTTGGAAGGGGGCCGCATGGCCCCCTCCCGAAGCCTTAATCGGCCCCGGGACCCCATCCCCCAGGGCATGGCCTTTTAATTTTTAAAATCTTTTGGAGGGGGCTGTATTGCCCCCTCCTCAGGTGCCACTTATGGCCCCAGGGACCCCATCCTCGGGCCGGCCTTTGTTTTTTAATTATTTATTTTTTTAATTTAAATTTTGGGAAGGGGGCTGCGTGGCCCCCTCCCGGGCCACTTGTAGCCCCGGGGACCCCATCCCCGGGACTAGCCCTCTCCGCTTGGGGACCGTGGGGGTCCCCAATCCCCCACGGTCCCGCCCGCCTCCCGCGTCCCTCGGGAGCCGGCATTGCTTTTCTCACATGGGGAACTGCTAAGATGCAGCTCCCGTGTGGAAAAGCAATTGTCTTTGTTTTGGAAGAGAGAGCAGGCTTCTGCCTCTCTTCCAAAAACCAAAGCAGTTTGCAAGGCAGGGCGGAGCCGCGAGGCTCCCCCCTGCCATAGCAAACTACAGTGTCCTGGGGGTGGGCACCCGGGACACTGGCAGGAGCCGGCCCTGGGGTGTGGCGGTCCCCAGGGCCATCAAGGGCTCCAGGAGGGGGCTGCGCGGCCCCCTCCCACCTGCTGCACAGCCCCGGGGAGGTGGTGGTCCTCGGGGCTCGGGGTCCGAAACGGACCCCCACATTGAAATTCTTAGTGCCCCGGGAGGTGGCAGTCTCCGGGAGTGTGTGGAGGGGCTCGAGCCCCCCACACAGGTAATTTTATTTTTTTAAAAGAAGCCTCGGGGGTGGCGGTCCCCGGGCTGCAGGAGGGCCGAGTGCCCTCCCGCACTATTTTTAATTCAAATCCCCGGGGGGTGGTGGTCCCCAGGGCTTGGGGGGGCCCCCACACAATTTTTTGATTAACCCCTGCATGCCCCCGGGACTTGACCCACCCGGGGGCCAAATAACAACGAAGCGCGGGAGTCCGCGCTTCGTTTTTTTTTTTTCACGGCGGGATCTGCGCATCCCGCCGATTTTTTAAAAAAAACTAATTTTTTTGGGGCCCTGGGGGTCCTTGTGGGACCCCCTCAGCAGGCCTAGGGGGTCAGGGTGTTTCTACCCTGCCCCCTTTTTGCGTTTTGCGCACTTGTTTCTCTCATTTCTTGTGCCTCGGTTCTACTGAGGCATTAAGATGGCTGCCAACACTTCCTGGTTTGGAGTGTTGACAGCCAATTAGCATACAGCTCGTGATCGGGAGGGTGCGCGGATCCTCCGCGGCCATAGATATATATGTGTTTTTACTTTTGATTTTCTCAGCAACTACTGAACGGATTTACACCATTTAACAAAAAGGGTTCTTTCTGAACCAAGAACTACCTCTTTGCCAAATTTGGTGTAATTCCGTTCAGCAGTTCGGGCTGTAGCTGTGTCTAAAGTTTCCTATGGAAAATTGCATGAGGAAAACACGTTTTGGGACCCCCCTTTTTCTTGGCCCCGCTTGTCGAATCACCCCGAAACTTTCAGGATAGGAGCGGACCGGAGTGCCCCACGAGTTTTGAAAATTTCCGCGAAGATTCATCAACCGGCGCCAAAGTTATTTCAAATAGAATGTTGTGAATTTCCTATGGAAAATAGGTCCTAATCTATAACTATCTATCTGGCGACCGCTCAGTAGATAATTAATTATTATGTATGTGTGTTTAACTTTTTTAAATTAAGTTTATTTGTTATATTTGTTAAAATGTATATTAAATCTACTTTATTTTTTTTAAATTAATTCTTAATATTTAATATATTTAATATATATTTTTTTTATTTATAAGTAAAAATCGATATTTTGTACAACTATATTTTTAACATCTATATTTTTACATTGATATTCTGTCAGTGAACCTCTCAAAATGCTATATAAGCCTAAAGGCAGTCTATAAGTGAACCAAGAAACTGTACCTGTTGTGCGGTGGCACAAAGCTTGCCTCCTTATTCACTGCCAAGGGACACCTCCTCAGGAAGGGTTATCTAGTGGGCAGAGCAGGGCACCTTACTTGTACCTTGAAAGGAGGGTGTTTGGGTTTTGGGGTGGAATTTGGGAGGCCTGCTCTTGGGTTTGGGAGGGTGATTCGGCGTTTGGGAGGGGTATTTTTGGTTTTAGTAGGGGTGGTTTCTGTATTGGGAGGGTGGGCTGGGATGTGCAAGGGGCGGGCTGGGGTGTGGAATGGGTAGATTTACATTTGGGAGAGGGTGGTTTGGGCTTAGGAAGGGGTTAAGGAAAGGGCAAACAATAATCTCTACAGGGGAAATGGGTAGGATGTTCAGCAGGGGGTTGGGTTTGGTAGAGGGAGTGGCAGTGGCTGATGTGCATGTGTCTGTTGATGGTGCAGGTGGATGGAGTCTGGTGTATGACGGGCACGCTTGGGTGTGCCTTGCTTTCTAGGCATCTGTTGCTTGTGTGAGTGTGGGCGTTTGTGCTTTTGGAGTGTGGATTCTAATGTGTGTGTGTATGTGGATGGGTGTGCTGTGGAGGTGCTGGGTGTGGTGCATGTGGATGTGGGTGTGCTGGGTGGTGGAGATGGGCATGCATGTGTGGTGGAGGTGGTGGTGTGGAGTGTGGTCTCTGTGGGTGTGCTGGTCGGGTGCATGTGTGTATGGTGGTGGGTGCGGTGTCTGTGGTTGTCTGTGGGTGGCTGGTGGTGGGTGGCATATGTGTATTGTTGGCTGGGGTCTGTGTCGGTGCATGGCGGTGGTGGTGGTGCATGTGAGTGTGGTGGTGGGTGTGGTCTCTGTATATTTGGATGTGTGCCTGTGTTTTTTGTGTTGTTTGTGTTTCCTGTGTGGGTGTGATGCATGTGTCTGTTTGAGCAGGTGCGTGAAAAGTTATGAGTGTACTTGGGAGCAGGTTTGGGAATAGGGAATTGGGATGGGGAAGGGGTGGGATGTAGGGCAAAAGGTTGGGATGGTTGGGAGGCTGCGGTCAGTGAGGAGGCAAGACCTTGAAAAGACTCTGAGAAGGCCAAACATAGCACTGTGAATGCCTCTTCCAGATATGCTACCATTTGTCTGTATATGGTAGTCAAACCCCTGGATGGCATTCAGTAGTGCAGTCTGGCCTCACTGAGATGTTCCGGAGGAGGCCAATAGCCTCCTCACTCAATGCAACTGGGGGAGCAGGTGGTGAGGTGCCTGCAGCTGAAGGAGACGCCACCCCTTTTAGGGGGTGGGTTGGCCAACTTGGGGGTGAGCAAGAGGGAGGGGTGGAGATGGTACTCTGGCTGGCAGACAAGGATGCAGTTGGTAGATTTCCTCCTCGGATCTGCCACCACCAGGAGCAAGCTTGCTGAAGGCGCTGAAGAAGATTTTGAGAGCAGTGTCCTCTGCTGCACTCCCTCACCTCTCTGTGCCACGGGTCCTCGATGTTGGTGGTGTCAGCACCCGAACCACAGTGGCCAGCTGCTTCCTGCCTCAGTGCCAATATCTCCTCCGCCTGCCCTGATGATGCTGAAATGACATATACAAAAGTTGTATTTAATGTGTGTAAACAGAACTGATCATGAACTTTGATCACAAAACAGTCTTCAAGTTTCTCACATTTCACTTGCTTCAAGGCTCTCAAACTTTGGTTCTACATTAGCATAAGCTAATGCATGTATGCAACATTTTCAGAAACCATTTGGTCACAGTTTTTCATTCCCCTGATAGTTCTTGTCTCTTTTCTCCATTATTGTGTCTCTCCAGGAACTGTTTAACACCTCTGAATGGTTGGGCTTTGTTGTTTAGAATGGTAAACTGATATCACCAAAAGGATCTCAGCCATAAATACCTTTGTACAGTGTGTTCACAAGTTCCTAAAATCTGCATACTTTTCATTCTCAATAAGTAAAATATGAATACTTGTGTCAACAAATACTGCAATGTTGTACCAATATTAGTTTAAACTGAAAGCATGTTACACTTGCTTGGGAATTTTCAATAGTAACGCTTACTTCAAAGGACTAAAGTTATATAAATGGATTCTGGACTGAGGAGCTTAGCAATGGATCACATATTATGCATATACCTATTCTATTGAAGACAGTAAGAAACAAATATTATGTGGATTGACAAATGACTTCTACAGCATAAGTAAATACGCAGGCCTTGAAACATTTCTAATACACTTCAGTACAGAGCAAAAACATTTTCACATTGACTCCTAATTATCTCTAGTCAGTTGAAGCTTGTTTTATCATTGTGAAATTGTTTCACTAAATGTGCTGGCTTTCACTGCAATCAAAAATGTGTAGAACATCACAGTAAGTATTACATCCACTGGTTCATATATAGTTTTACTTCAAAGATTCAAATGTAAATCACAATATGCAACATATTACACCTTGATGCATTTCTACATTTGCCTACTGAGCCAGTGAGTTGGGCCTGATTCTGAGATTTCCTGATAGGATACTCCTACAGCTATGTGATGGAACATTCAATCTGCCAAAATCCCTTTAAGTGTCTCTATTTTTCTGCATCATTGATTTATCATCTGGACATGACAAAGGACACTGAGAAATGGTTTTGGGTATGTGTTACTCTGTCACCAATGTGTACACATTCCTGTCTGTGTTTCAAATAAAGGTTTTATGCCTATCACAATTATTTGTCCAAAAACAGACTGGCTTACACACACATTTGTGAAGGAGGAAGACATCAGCTAAATCAATCACTTTTAACATGATGAAACAGTACTTCTGATGCTAAACACAATTCAGATATGTTTTGATTCCAAAATGTAGCCACTAATTCTGCTGTCACTAGTCATTTTGGATCACATGTTCACTCTTGTTTGTGTAGAATCCCAACTCACCAACGGACGCTTGGGTACATCCACTGCATCATAAGTGCATAGTATGCTATGTCACATGTAATAGAGCCACATCATCCACAATAGTGAAGGATCATAACACCTGACACAACAAAGACTACTGGCCCTTTGGCAGAGCTGACCTTCATGACATCAAAGAACCTGGGGCATATTTACAAGGAAATTGTGGAGCTGTAGAGCTGCTGCAGAATTTGCAGCACCGCATTCTGCCATTTCCAAAATGCAGAGATACGCTGAATTTACAACAATACTGTGCACCCCTGTGTTTTTGCTGGCGTTAATAATAGCTGCCTAGTGCCAACAAAGACACCCTTGCACCATAGTGCAAGAGTGTCTGCTTTGCAGGTTAATAATTGTTTATGTGCAGGAAGGAACATTAATGGCATTTGCTCTCACGAATGCAACACACATAGAAAAAGCAAAAACTAGGAGAAATAAAAGTGTTTCTCCAAGTTACACCTTTCTAATGCCTGCTATTGCTTGGCGTTAGTTTTTGCCGCTGCCTCAGATTTGCACTTCCTTGTAAATCTGGAGCTGTGTCAAAAAGCAATGTGTGGAATGCCCACAGCAACACCTATTGCACGCCCTTTCCACACAGAAAACTGATGAAAGTGACCATATTTACAAAGCGGTGTTAAGCCACAAAAAGTGGCTTCAAGCCACCACTTTGTAAATATGGAAGCAAGGCACTGTGCCATAGAAACATCTGGTAAAAGTAACGTTCCTGTGACACAATGCCCTTGTAAATATGCCCCCTGATGTCTATGTGTAGTTTAGGCAGCCATGTGTCTGCTCAGAAACAGTCCTTTGGCTGTAAACAGGAATCAGGTGGGATCCTTTCCAACAAATTAATAGACAAAGCACATCATCATACACATGGTGTAAAACTTACACCTTCAAGAACTCTTCTTGTGCTTTGGACATGGGTCACCCTTAATATTGATGGGAAAAATCCTGGCTGTAACAAAAATGAATTATGTAACATGTGAAACTCTAATAAGAACTTACCCCCTTCATGTTGCTGTTGGGCTCTCAACTGCCCATCAAGCTCTGGATAGGTCACTCCCAAGAATGTGGGCCATTTGGGGGCTCAGGGTGTGGCGAATGTGCTTCCCACACTGGGAGGACTCTCCGAGCTGCACTTTGGCTGACTTTCTGGTCCAGCGTCGTAGGTCCTTCCACCTCTTCCTGAAATGGACACTGCACCACTTATAGACCCCTATGGTCCACTCCTTCCTTGCAATTGCCTCCTCTCCAGATGTTGTGCTTCTGATGGGGCGTTGACCTGTATGGATAAAAGAAATGAAAGAAAAACAATTGCTTTGTGGCTTTTTGTTTGTCTATATTCATGTAACACAGTTTTTCTACATCTATCACAAGCATGACTCATAATTTACCATACAATATGTGTATTTTCACATGCGGACCCAAAACAATATATTAATACACACTTCTTGTAATGACCTGTTGACTACCTCATCCCACGTCATGGCCTAAACTCACTAATCCAGGCCTGCGACATTTATCTCAGCCCAGGGAGCCCTTACATATTCTGTGATGTAACCTACTTCTGATCAGTGCAAAATATTGTGAACTACTGAAGGCTAAACATGAATACAGTGAATCCTGGCCACTGGGAGTAAGGGGCCTGCAGTTTAGACATGAAACAATTTGAAATGGGAGTAAAATGGAATGAAGTGTTAGCTCAAGAAGTTAGGGTAACTCTCCCTTTCAAATGTCGTCCATTTAAAAGCATTCAGGGGGCTATTTCACACACTTCAAAGTTTGACTTGGTATATGTTTATGACAGATACACCTCAGTTTCAGTTGTTTGCCCCTGTGACTCAGCCCCAGCCTGACCCATGAGTCTGACTGAGCACTGCTCATTGTCAGGTCTTGCTATGAAGCACCTGATGATCATGATGTCACATGAACACAGCCGTCCCTTAACGTTTATATAAAAAAAATGACCTTGTGCCCATCTAATAAGTGTCCTTAAGGCTGTGTGCTACTCTGAAGGTGTCTGGGAGCTTTGGTAGCTTGAAAACAATTGTTTGGAGAGCCATGATCTAGGTTGAGTGATTTATGGGGGGATATAGTGTATACAAACATAATTGTCATTTGGTTTGCACAGAAAACATATGTATGTACAGTTCCTAAAGAATATATAATGTGTTTTCTAATTTCCATGATGTGAGTTTTTAACATATCCATAAATATATCTCTACATGCACACCAAATAGAATGTAGGGCTTTAAACACACAACATATAATGCTTGTTTTAACATTGTAAAGTGCTTACAAATCCCATACATCATTGTCGTCTGTAAGGAACAAAATATATGACAATTAACATCAATCACTACATTTCACTGAGGAACTCAAAGGAACATTGTAGCCTGTGTTAATGGAAAAACCTGTAGACAGATTCAATCAATTCAAATCAAAATCAGCTTTACTCAATTTAATCGGAAACCATACAAAGTGTACATTTTGTAAAACAAGCAACAGTGAACAATTCTCACCATCATAAAATCATTCTATAAAATTTATTTTTTCCTGGTCTGTAAAACTCTTCACAAATATTTTGCAACAGAGTAACAAATTGACAGGGGAAGTTAGAGTTTGTATATACAAAAAGCAGGACTACATTGTTTAAAATTAAGATTGCGTGAAAATCAATAAAATGGAATGTTTCCTTAAATCCTTTTAAAAAGTTGTGAAAGTACAAGGTGTGCAAGGTGCTTTGAGTAGAGATGTTGTCACATGGACATTTTTGTAGGTTTTAGCCAATCATTCAGAGTTGGAAATGTCACTGAATGGTGGAAAATATCCAACCTGAAGCATAAACAAATTTATTTTGGGAATTATAAAGAAACTTTAGATACGGTTGCAAGGAAGAAGGGATCAAAAGTCAATTGATTCCTAAGAACACTCGTGTTTGGTTAATCCAGTTGACAGCCTGGCTTCCTCAAACAACGAGAGGCACATCTTACTGAGATTTTTTTTTACACGGACTGCAGTGTTTCTGGGCACTCAAAGAATTCCAGATGTCCCAGATCATAGCAGATTTGGTGTTTTTTAGACAAGGAATTTGAGGAAATTTGGACGTTTAAGGCAGTCCTTGTTCACCTCTTCGACTTAAAAGAGTGCCAGCACTGGTCTACACTTTGTGCCACAACAGAATGGGACATGTACGTGCGATATCAACTAAAAAGTCAATACATTCAAACAAACAAGCCAAACAAGATGTTACTGATATATTTAGTTTTCTGTGTGAAATAAATTGTGCTGAAGACATTAGCAACAGCTAACTTCAAAGCAAACAGGACATTTAGGTTTAGTGACACATTGAAAAGTGTAGCTTACACCATCTCCACTTCACCAGTGATTCCTGTCAGCCTCCTAGGGCATGAGTTGGGGCGGGTGCCTGGGAGAACCTCCAACAGTCCTCTGGGCCTCCAGGTGATGCTTGAGGCCAGGGAATGCACTCTCCCCACTGTGTGCACAGGTTGTTTGCTACAGCATTCACTCTGTGGACTATTCTGGCCCACACTTGAGTCTTCTGAGATAGGGTGCATTTTGGACTTGGACTCCAAACATTTGTGGTTTCACTCTTATACTTCATCCACCATGACTGACAATTCTACCTAGGAAAACGGGAATTTTGGGTCCTGCATTATCCAAATAAATATGATGAAATAAAACTAATTAACCACAAGGAAATATAAGAAAGATAATGGACAAGAAACATGAAAAAAAGCCATAATCTAACCTCACTTAACTGGCAAAAAGTTCTACCTGAAATGTCGTGTGCAGTGGAATGGCAAAGGAATGAAATGGAGTGAGTTTATATAGTGTGGTATGCAGGTGCAACCAATTAGCCAAAACACATCAGGTGTGTGATGCTAGTAGAATAACACAGAAAAGAGGAAAGGGGATAAGTCCCTGGTCACCCTCCTACAGCCTATGAATCCACACAACACAGACCAGGGACTGACAGAATCAAAAATCGTGATGGGTAATAGGTAAGGTGGTGGGGTGGTTGATCGGTATAAGGCGGGGCACAAACAGTGTGTGTAAAACTGTCCTCACACACAGCAAGCTGTGTCATGCTTCATCATAGGGCCTGCTAAACACACCCCGCGCTAGCCAACGCTGGAGGTGGAGCAATAGGGAGGGGAAAACAAACACACAACATAGAAAGTGAACAAATCGTGTGGGATCTGGAAGGTGAAAAAATGTGGCAGAGAATAATTTAAAAGCTGGTAACAGTGTGTCCCTACTCTGTCTTTAATGGTGGGTACACTGTCCAGACACAAACCGTGGTCCCCGTCGGACCAGTGGGTGGTGGTAATGGCTACTAGAAACCGGAGCCCTACCCCCCCCACTCTGCTAAAATGTCGACATGTTTCAGCCGAATGAAACTACTACTCCGGCTTTCTTCAGGACTTTCACCTGAACAATCCCAACAAGGATAAAGTCCCTACCTCCTTATAATCCAGGGGTAAGGAAAAAACAGGCACCTTGTTTTAGTGCACACTCTGGTACAGGGAGTGGTGGAGCCCCTTGCTCTCAATGAGGAACCTGTAGAGGATAAAATCAAGAAGAAGCACAAAAAGAAGTGAAGTGCAGGGTGCAAAGGTGCTGTGCCCTATCTCATAACCCAACCAATCAATGTAAAGGGTGACCCCCCCCACACGAAACACATACATACATAATCCATAAATAGTATAAAATACCCAAAATCACGTTGAATATATCATGATCCTTGATGCGTCTAGCCAACTTGGCTAAACACGTGTTGCACTACCCCTATAGAGTACTCGATGGTTGTGCCCTGGTGAATTGATCTTAAAAACATAACACTATGGAATATCATAATGTGAAAATATAGTCAAGCGTCTATGTGTAATGCAACATACTCCCCATGACTATATCCAAATCAAAAACAGAGATTTCCTTCAATAGGAGGCACCATCCATCCATCCAGTTCCATTCCTGGAATCTTACCGAGTTTATTTTAAGGTCAAACTCGAACTGGCGGAGGGGTGCAAGTAGCTCCCTGTTGTCACACTCTAGGTTTCGACAGGGAAAAATACAAGAGAGAGAGTCATAAAAATGCACATTGAGTCACAACAAAGGAAAGCAGGGAAGTCTTATGCATGGTAGCGAAACTAACAGATCAAACCACGGGCCCTCGGGAGCAGCGTTACGAGTCCACGTGGTTTCAGAAGGCTCAATCGGGACCTTTGCATAATGGGACTGCCGGGAAAAACTCAAGATGGTCCAAAAGAGTAAGAGTATATGTAATCTATCGTGCGTAGAGCAGAGTGATATTAGGGCGTTAACGCGCTCTCGTAATCTACCTAGTCAGTCAATTTCCCTTGTAAAATACAAAACGGGCATTAAAGTGAATCGTGCGCGTCACAAGACCCGCCAGCAACCCAGCTCATCCCCACTCACTTCGTCAAGGTGAGCCAGCATCCGCCACCTAACCGCACTCCCAACACCGTGTAGAGTGTCTCGTAGGCGTTCCATCCATCATTACATAGGCAGTGAGGGAAGTGTCCACACCGCATGCGCTAGTGCGTGGTGTGCGTGTAACAACTAGAACGTCACCCTCTCGGCCATATTGAGAGTAGCAAATGACGAGTATTTACAAACGAGGAAAAAATCATAGGAGTCAGGGTAGAGAACTGCTCTCAGCACAAGGGAGAGGACAGAAAACACAGGAAAAATAGGCAATTGATACTTAAGAGTTTAGGCTGTTCCAGGGAATTTCATCATTCAGGCCGCTGATGTGACTGCGTAACCTGTAAACCCATCTTTGTTCCCTCATGAACAGCACTCTCTCAGGTTTACAAAGCGACATGTCAATATAGGGCTTGTCTATGACAGTCCAGAAAAAATCATCAGCCAAATGATTTATTTCTTTGAAATGCGTGGTAAGTCGACTGACAGATCTCTGGCATCTGAAAGTCGACCTATGTTCCATTATTCTGACCTTTACCTTCCTCGTGGTCATGCCTATGTAAATGAGCTCACATGAACATTTAATTAAATAAATAACATACATGGAGTTACAATTTGTGTGTTTTCTTTGTTCCCACGGATGGGGGAGGCCAATGTCTATGGTCTTGGTATTCGTAGTCAGATGGCATACATCACAAGACCCACATCTCGTGTGACCCGTGACAGGTGGTAAGAGAAACCCAGGTCGACTAGCCTGGGCCGCAATATTAGTACCCTGAAACTGGGGCCTGGGTCTGGTATGAACTAGGAGATCCTTGATGTTATTGCTCCTTTTATAGGAAAATAATGGTTTATTCAAGTTCAGTCCGTTGGAATTAAGGATTCGCCAATGTCGTGTAATGATTTTCTGGATGTGATTGGAGGCTGTGTTAAAAGTAGTTACACAGATAGGTCTGGCAGTAGATGGTTTAATGACTGTTTCCAACAGAGCCTCACGATTACAGTTGGCAGCTCTCTTGTTTGCTCTCTTTACAATCCTGCTGGGGTAGTTCCTCCGAATGAGTTTATTGTGTAAAGCCCGGGATTCTGACTTAAATTCATCTGTGTCAGAACAATTCCGGCGGAGGCGCAGGAATTGTCCCACCGGGAGATTCTCCCTGAGTGATCTGGGGTGAAAGCTATTAAATGATAGTAGACTGTTTCTATTGGTGGTTTTGTGAAACATTTTGGTTTCAAGGCCACCCCTATGTGGAAAGATGGTCAGATCGAGGAAAGGTAGACTTTCTTTGGTAATGGTGGAGGTGAACAGCAATAGAGGATTCCGGCTATTAAGCCATATCAGAAAGTCATCGATAGATTGTCTGTCCCCCTCCCAGATCAGGAGGACGTCGTCAATGTAACGACGCCAAATTTTCACATTGTTCGTCCAGATGTTATTAGGAGCGTAAACATATTGGTCCTCAAAAGCTGACATATAGAGCCCTGCCAAACTGGGGGCGAAGACACTCCCCATGGATGTACCATGTGACTGCAGGTAATATGTACCCTGAAACTCAAAGAAATTTTTGGTTAAGGCAATTTCTGCCAAATTCAAAATAAAGGGTCTGGGTGTAGTATATACCCAATCCTCAGAGTAGATAATCTCTTCCACAACCCTCAGGGTTTCCAACTGAGGAATATTGGTGTACAGGGACTCCACATCCAGACCCACCAAAAATTCGCTCTCAGGGTCAAAGGATAAGTCTTTGAGCAGGTTAAGGACTTCTGTAGTGTCCTTAAGATAAGCTCGCCTCGACTGCACAATGGGTTTGAGGAAAAAATCGCAAAACTGCGATAATGGTTCCAAAAGGGAACCCATACCCGACACTATAGGTCTTCCCGGTGGTGGACGTGTGGGTTTGTGCACTTTAGGGAGAGTATAGAAGTAGGGGGTCACTGGCTCATGTTGGCAAAGAAATGCCCCTTCTTTTTCAGTGATCCATTCGTTTTGTACAGCTTCTTCCACCACTGAAGAAATCTCTCTTCTTATTTTCTCAGTCGGATCTTCTCTCAGGATGGTGTAATTTCTTCTGTCAGCCAGGAGTCTCAGACATTCCGTCTCATAGGCGGTTTTGTCGAGTATTACGATTGCGCCCCCCTTATCGGCTGGCTTGATAACCAACTCCTCGTTGTTTCTCAATTCCTCAAGGGCCTTGATTTCAATATTCGAGAGGTTTTTGTAAGGGGAGCGATGTAGGGTAACCCACAATTCCACCTCCTTAACAACTGCTTGTTCAAAAGCCTCCACCTCCACTGGGAAGCCGCCCAGTGCAGGGGTGAATTTAGATTTTGGTCGGAAGTCCGTAACCCCCTCTGAGGTAGGACATTCCTCTTGGTGACCAAAGAAAACCCTGAGTCTGATGTTCCGGAAGAAAGATGCTAGTTCCTGGTGAATTTTGAAAATATCAGGTGGGTGAGTAGGGACAAAACCCAGGCCTTTGTTCAGGAGTGATAATTGGGTGTCCGTGAGGATAGTGTCAGAGAGATTCATTACTAAGGAAGTCAGTCCCTGCTCGTGCTCGGGGATTGATCCCTCCCCATGCTCCTGGTTACCCTCTGTTCCAAATCTTCCCACTGGACTCCCCCTGTGGCTCCCTTCTGTTTGCCTCTGCCTCGTCCCCGGCCTCTCCCTAAAAAAGGAAACGGTGCTTGGGGAAAGAGTTGTGTGGGACCACCCTGCATCCCTTGGAATTGTTGTTGGTATAGTGGAGGCCAACCAAAGTTGTTATTAGGGAAATTGGTATACATCGGGTTAAGTTGGGGGCGGTTCTGGGGTCTCCCATAGAAACCCCTACCTCTTCCTCTCCTTCTAGGTTTTCTGACATAGTCACTATCCTCGCTCCCGGAGCTAGAACCCGATCTGTCGGATATCCTATTATCCCTACCCGGACCCCTTTTCATGTCTTCCATTTTCTTAGTGACATAGTCATCGGTGATATAGGGGTACACTTTCTCCCTCGAGAACTTTTTCAGATCTTTCTGTAACTTGTCCACTTTGGACCTTAAAAGGTCATCTTTGTACTCCCCAATTTCTGTATTACTCTCCTCCAACTTCTTTTTGAAGGTGGCCAAGATGATACTTGTTTTGATTCCCTGCTCATTCGCCTGGATTTTAATGTACAGGGCATCGGCAGTCCTTTTAGCCGTGTTTATAATTAGGATTAGCCAATCCCTGGTGCATTTCCAGGCGATGAGTGACCAGTCTTTCTGAAAAATGGGATCGTCCAGGAAGATAAGAGGTTCGTTAGAAACAAGGAGGCCTCTAGGGGCCGCGTTGCCCCTAAGATATTCCGTTAGGATTGCCCCGTGCAGTATGGTTTTGACATGAGACTTCTTGAGTTCTAAAAGGGTGTCCCGGCCCTCCCCTTGAGTTAGGACCTGGTTGATAGAGGTGTCTCCTAAAAGTGAAGGGCCTGCGAGGATGTCTGCCGCCGCATCGTCCCCGTAAGCTAGTCCCTGTTCTGTTGTCATGATTCCACAACACTAATTCGTGTGGGAAAACCCGAGAGGGTGTCACACAGACAGGGATCGTAATAAAATCGTCCTCTGCGGCTCAGCGGCCGCTCGTAGTAGAAAAACACAGAAAAGAGGAAAGAGGATAAGTCCCTGGTCACCCTCCTACAGCCTATGAATCCACACAACACAGACCAGGGACTGACAGAATCAAAAATCGTGATGGGTAATAGGTAAGGTGGTGGGGTGGTTGATCGGTATAAGGCGGGGCACAAACAGTGTGTGTAAAACTGCCCTCACACACAGCAAGCTGTGTCATGCTTCATCATAGGGCCTGCTAAACACACCCCTGTGCTAGCCAACGCTGGAGGTGGAGCAATAGGGAGGGGAAAACAAACACACAACATAGAAAGTGAACAAATCGTGTGGGATCTGGAAGGTGAAAAAATGTGGCAGAGAATAATTTAAAAGCTGGAAACAGTGTGTCCCTACTCTGTCTTTAATGGTGGGTACACTGTCCAGACACAAACCGTGGTCCTCGTCGGACCAGTGGGTGGTGGTAATGGCTACTAGAAACCGGAGCCCTACCCCCCCCCACTCTGCTAAAATGTCGACATGTTTCAGCCGAATGAAACTACTACCCCGGCTTTCTTCAGGACTTTCACCTGAACAATCCCAACAAGGATAAAGTCCCTACCTCCTTATAATCCAGGGGTAAGGAAAAACAGGCACCTTGTTTTAGTGCACACTCTGGTACAGGGAGTGGTGGAGCCCTTGCTCTCAATGAGGAACCTGTAGAGGATAAAATCAAGAAGAAGCACAAAAGAAGTGAAGTGCAGGGTGCAAAGGTGCTGTGCCCTATCTCATAACCCAACCAATCAATGTAAAGGGTGACCCCCCCCACACGAAACACATACATACATAATCCATAAATAGTATAAAATACCCAAAATCACGTTGAATATATTATGATCCTTGATGCGTCTAGCCAACGTGGCTAAACACGTGTTGCACTACCCCTACAGAGTACTCGATGGTTGTGCCCTGGTGAATTGATCTTAAAAACATAACACTATGGAATATCATAATGTGAAAATATAGTCAAGCGTCTATGTGCAATGCAACATACTCCCCATGACTATATCCAAATCAAAAACAGAGATTTCCTTCAATAGGAGGCACCATCCATCCAGTTCCATTCCTGGAATCTTACCGAGTTTATTTTAAGGTCAAACTCGAACTGGCGGAGGGGTGCAAGTAGCTCCCTGTTGTCACACTCTAGGTTTCGACAGGGAAAAATACAAGAGAGAGAGTCGAAAAAATGCACATTGAGTCACAACAAAGGAAAGCAGGGAAGTCTTATGCATGGTAGAGGAACTAACAGATCAAACCACGGGCCCTCGGGAGCAGCGTTACGAGTCCACGTGGTTTCAGAAGGCTCAATCGGGACCTTTGCATAATGGGACTGCCGGGAAAAACTCAAGATGGTCCAAAAGAGTAAGAGTAAATGTAATCTATCGTGCGTAGAGCAGAGTGATATTAGGGCGTTAGCGCGCTCTCGTAATCTACCTAGTCAGTCAATTTCCCTTGTAAAATACAAAACGGGCATTAAAGTGAATCGTGCGCGTCACAAGACCCGCCAGCAACCCAGCTCATCCCCACTCACTTCGTCAAGGTGAGCCAGCATCCGCCACCTAACCGCACTCCCAACACCGTGTAGAGTGTCTCGTAGGCGTTCCATCCATCATTACATAGGCAGTGAGGGAAGCGTCCACTCCCGCATGCGCTAGTGCGTGGTGTGCGTGTAACAACTAGAACGTCACCCTCTCGGCCATATTGAGAGTAGCAAATGACGAGTATTTACAAACGAGGAAAAAATCATAGGAGTCAGGGTAGAGAACTGCTCTCAGCACAAGGGAGAGGACAGAAAACAAAGGAAAAATAGGCAATTGATACTTAAGAGTTTAGGCTGTTCCAGGGAATATCATCATTCAGGCCGCTGAAGTGACTGCGTAACCTGTAAACCCATCTTTGTTCCCTCATGAACAGCACTCTCTCAGGTTTACAAAGCGTCATGTCAATATAGGGCTTGTCTATGACAGTCCAGAAAAAATCATCAGCCAAATGATTTTTTTCTTTGAAATGCGTGGTAAGTCGACTGACAGATCTCTGGCATCTGAAAGTCGACTCCATGTTCCATTATTCTGACCTTTACCTTCCTCGTGGTCATGCCTATGTAAATGAGCTCACATGAACATTTAATTAAATAAA
>CAWUFW010027801.1:0-24899 GCA_963921515.1 Calotriton arnoldi
TGATAGGGAAGCCAGCTGAACGCGTCCATTTAGAAGGACAAGCCGTAGGCATTGGATAACAGCTCTATCCACCCGAGGAAGGCTGTGGCAGTCCCGATGACACCGTAGGAGTACCGGGTACAAGAGATAGTCCACCTCCACAGAGCTCAACGCCCGTGGCGTCAAGGAAATTGCAGCAGGCGCCGTTGACTGTGGGCTGGCTGAGTCCCAGCACCGGCGGGAAGGAAGTACGGAGATTGTGGGATGTCGCGCGGTGGGGAATGAACCCTCGATTGCCGGGGAGGACGAGCTGCTCCATGAGGAGGTTTAACCCAGAGAGAACCCACAAGAATTCTTGGTGTTACATGACAAGTGGATAAAGGTCGACAAGATTCGCATTGGTTAGGGGATTTATCCGGTTTCTGCAGGAGTGTAATCAAGTCCTCTCCTTAGAAGGAGTGGAGCCGCCCCTCCTCCCCGGCCTCATAAAAATTCCGCCTTAAGTATGGGGGCTAGTTGCGTCATAGGTTTTATAAAATTCCTTATGGGGATCCCGTCCCATCCTGAGCACGGCCCCACCTCATCTGCATTACAGGCTTTGTGGATCTCACTTAGTTCCAGTTCCACGCTCAAAACTCACGTGTGTCTCCCCCAGCCACGCCACGCAGTATCTTTCAAATATGCAGGGAGGCCGGCTGCTGTTCCCTGTGGGCTGTGTAGAGCGAGACATTTGGCAGAATATTGCGTGAATGGTGGCCTTCACTGCTCCCGGAAGGTTCCTGTGCGTCTCGCCCTCTGTGTCACATTTCCGGCACATAGTCGGAGAACCTGGGCTGTCGCACCAGGCCTGCCAGTACCTTTCCAGGACGATCCCCTTCACCGTACCTGCGAGCGACGTGATATTTGCCCCGGAATTTGCATTCCCGCTCGGCCGTTTCTACACCGTCATTTTGTCTCGGAGTTGTGCTTTATAGCTGCGCCCTCCTCCCTCTCCCCCAGCGACAACTCAAGGTGTTTAACATTCTGCTCCACCTGAAGCCAGGAACTGCGAATGCCTTTAGCACACCTCCCCCTGGCGATGCAGAAGCCCCCACTGTACTTTAAAAAAAGCCCAGGGATAGCAGGCAAGGCTAGGGGACTGAGTCAACATTATTGCAACAACTCTGATTTCCTGCTCGAGTTCTGTTTTGGAACACTGAAGTTCAGCAGGTGTAAGGGGTTGAGGCGCCAGTGCCTGGTGGCAGGGGGATTGGCTGGCGGTGTGGAGCACCAGCTGAACCGGGAGAGTGGTCCGGGCATCAGCTTCTCTCGCTAGGTGAGTGGCGGATTCTATCCAGTGGGCCATACCGACTGACAAGAACCAGTAGTCCAGACGAGACCACGAGAGTGTACTGCTGAGTAGGGTGTGTGCCCTCCCTAGTCGTAGGATGTGTATGCCTCCAATTGCCTAGAGACAATTGTCCGAGACACCGGATGCAATCTGCTTCTGCATGTGGGAGTAGTGAGAGGCCATAGGGTGAGATCTATCCATCTCGGGGTCTGTTGGAATCAAGACAAAATCGCTCTCTCTGTAGCAGGTATGTGGACCCTATAGGGCCATGATGTCCCCCCATAATGTGGTGAAATAGTTGGTCATCGGTGGCATTGGGTCCATAGCCATTTACTATGGTTACGGCTTGAGAGACCAATCGCCCACATGAGGCAGCGGCCCTGTCATCAGTAACCGCACGCCTTAGAGAAAAGGGGACACCCCGTTTAATCAATATTGCTACCCTCTGGAGTGCGGGAATAGAGGAGAAACACCGGCAAGGAGGCCCATCTACTAGCAAAGGTAGAGGGCACCAACGGGTCTAAGTGGAGCCCCTGCAGTAGGCGAAACTAACATTGTGCCTCTCCAGATAACCCAGAATCTGTCTTTTCCGGGGGTTATTGAGCCCACGGATGTTCCAAGTGATGCAGTTTATGTTGTGCTGAGTGTGATTAGCAGCGAACTAAGAAGCTTTCAACAAAATACATTAGATGTATAGGACCAATCTGATAGTCCAAATACATGGCTGTAATCCCAAAGAGGTATACATGTGATAACGGGACTAAAACCACCCTCCGCCCACACCGACTTCCCCCAACTTGTACGGGGCATACAGACCTCCACCCAACTACTGCTGGAAAAGGAAAAAGGGAAAAAAAGGACAACAACAAAAAACCAAACCAGGTTGTGGTAAAGGGGGTGCCCCTGCGGGTAATGCCATGGGCTCCACAAACCCGCCATTGCCCTCTCCTCGATGTTCCACCCGCCTGTCAACCCCGTGCAGCCGCAAGGCATAAACTAGTGACGGGAGGAGGGCAGAAGCGCCGGATCGATTGATTTTGCAGGAATCACCATGATAACGTAGGGAGTGAAGGGAGAGTCTTGGAGGAGTGCTCGAGAGGAGACTCCAGCAGAGACCAGCTTGGGATGTTCGCATCTCCAGGCACATCGAGGTTTAGTTCCTGGCACCCGCAGTGGCTGACGGCACCTGCGGAGCTCCGCAAGACTCGCGGACGACTCAGCCGTGTGACCTCCTCGATTATGTTTGAGGTAGTTCTTCAATCTGCTGGAGGGCTTTGGAACACGTGTTGCTTTCCTAGGTGTGAGATGCGCAGTCTCGCCGTGGCACGGCATAGCATAAGTGGTATGCTCTGGGCTTGTAGCTTTTTTTTTAAACTGCCGTGGAATTTCCTCCCTGGCATCTTTGTACATTTTGGGTGAAATCTGGGTAGAACGACATGACCATGTTCTCATATTCAACTTTCTGCCGCTCTCGGGTGCCAAGCGTAACAAAGTGTCTCTGGTCTCGATAATTAAGGAAGCGGTAACTCATGACCGGACGGGCGGCATCCCAGGCGCTCGGGCGGGTAGTCAGAGACCCAGGCGCTCAGCTCCACAACAAGTTGAGCAGAGAACGCCTCAGTACCAAACAGGCTGAAGTGATGAGGGCTTCGATTGAAGTCCTCCTCCATACGGCCACTGATCGTTGGACTCCGCCAGGCCAATGATGCGGACGCTATTCCTCCGAGAACTGCGCCTCCAGGTCTGCGTCTTCGCAGCAATGATTTCAGAAGCCTGGTCCATTTGGTGGTGAAGAGAGTGCTGTCTACGTGCCCGCGGCGCCCATCCTCCAGCTCCGAGATTCTGTTTCTCGGCTCGCCAAGGCGGTGCCCATGCTGGTTCAAGTTTGTGGACCACCGAACCCAAGCGTGAATCCATTGTGTCGCATCTTGGCATCAATGGAGGTGAGGCTATGCTGCATCGTAAGGAGTAGCGCCTTGAGGTCAACGTCTTGCCCTCCGCTCCTGATCAGCTGCCGACTGATCGTGAGGACTGGAGATCTAGATGCTCTTCACGGGCTTCAAAGGGTATCTTAGTTTGTTTCCCGTCCGGCCTTGCCCATCTCTGGAAAGTCCACCGCGAGCTCGCGGCACAGGTGTTGTCCGGAGGATAGCCCGTCGGCACTCGTTGCGGAATGCGCAGGGGTGGGTGGCTCAGCATGTCGAAGGAGCTCTGTGTGTGCAGGCCCTGGGAGCAATCAGGTGAGCAGGTCAGGAGTGTCCGCCGCGCACGGGAGATCCGGACACGGGAGATGTGGCTCACCCTCTGCACGCCCGTGTGCGCAGCCGAAGATCGAACGCCGCGGGGCCTCCACACAACCGGGTGTGCCGCAGTAGAACACAGGATGGGCGGAGGCAAGCTCGGGGCGGCCGGGACCTCACCCAGGTCTCAGCAACTTCAGTCGCAATCAGCACCCTCACGCTTCGAGGGTGCACCAGCAGCCTCCAGCACAGTCACCTGTCGTCCCCAATCCAGGGGGTAATCGTGGCCACGGTGGTCAGCCAGCCCTCAAGGCACGAGTTCGCGGCAGGGGTCCAGCACGGATCCCCGTGGGCCTCCACCAGCTTACGGCTGGTGTCCGCAGCTCCAGTGCGCCCACTCTCTGGTCTATGCAGGCATATGGGAGGCCGCAGCGCCCGGTCCCGCCACTTCCAGGAGGAGCTGCAGCTCCGAGGTAAACATGGTGCCGATCCAGGACCCAGGGCGGGGGAGGGGCAAGCCGCGGCAGCTCCGGAGCTGGGGTCGACTCCAGGCTCCCGCAGTGCTAACCGCACCAGAAGTGCAGACGGTATCCTGGAAGCCCCCACGCTGCAACCTCAGGATCGGGGCCATGTAAGCAGTAGTGCTCGACTACTCAGTGTCGCGTGGGCCTGATGCTTCTTTGCCACCGCCGCTGTCGTGATGGCGGCTGCAGCCTGCCGCGTCTATCACCAAGCGCTCCCGCCTTCCCCGCCTAGGAGCACAGCCCGCAGCCTCCTCACCTCAGCCTTGGATGGCGGACGTCCCGGCGCAGCCTCCGGCGGGCATCAGCCCCTCCCGCCTTATGCAGACACAGCCAACAGAGTCGCAGCAGCCCAGACCGCCGGGACCAGCAGCCGGGCCAGGTTTGTAAATGGCGCCCGCGCGCGCTCCGGGCTCTCCGCGACCTGGCTCCCACCTCGCCAAGAGATGCCCGGCTTCCTCAGCCCTCCGGCATCCCGCACAACTCGGGACTTCGCTGTTCCTGGTCCACAAGATCTCAGGATGCCGATTCGGGGGTAAGATTAGCAAGATTGGTGATGGCAGGATGAGGGTGATATTTGGTTTTGTTCCCGGGCCCGGCTGGCGAGAGGCCTCACTGGTGTGCGGCCATCTCGGTCGCGCGCCACCTAGCGCCACCACGATGAGGGGGTTTTCAATAAATACCAGCTGCGGTTGAGAGTGAATGCTGACACTGACAAAGGCCGTTATGGCCGAAACACGCTTGTTAGCTATGGTGGTACAACAAACGTATCTTGGTGGACTCCTGAGTGCGCTACATTCTTATATATATATATATATATATATACATATACATATTATCTACTGGCGGTCGCCAGTAGATAAGTTATAGTCGAAACCTATGTATCCACCAGGAAATCCGCGACATTCTATTTGAAATAACGTTGGCGCCGGCTGACGAATCTTCGCAAAAGTTTCCAACTTGTTGGGGCGCTCCGGTCCGCTCCTATCCTGAAAGTCTCGGGGTGATACGCCAAGTGAGGGCAGAGAAAAGGGGTCCCAAGCAGCGTTTTCCCATTCATTTTTCCATAGGAACCTTTAGTCGCAGCTACAGCCCGAACTGCTGAACGGAATTACACCAAATTTGGCAAAGAGGTAGCCCTTGGTTCAGTGTCATGCCTTTTGCTTAAATGGTGTAAATCCGTTCAGTAGTTGCTGAGAAAATCAAAGTGAAAAGTCACATATATATACTGGGCGGAGCCTAACCACACATGTCATCGTGAGATCTGATTGGCTGTCAGCACTTCATCCTGGAATTGCTGGCAGCCATCTTAGGACCAATATAAATGATAGTTACCCCATTGAAATGCATTGTAGTGAATAGAAGATTTTGAGGGTCACCAAAAGGAGAACTATAAAGGGTGATAACAGACTTTAGTTGCATTAGAATTCATTTGTTGATGGTACCATACTAATTTCAGGAATTGTAGTGTGTGTTCTAAGGTGATTTTACCTGTGAAGAACCTTCTGCTGGGATATCATGAATCATGTTTGAGAGAACACTATTTTCTCATGCTTGTCCCATAGAGGTTTGGAAGGTGCTCAGAAGCTAAAATGAGAGCATATACTTCTGTAAATTCACATTATCTTTCTCAGTCATGTGAGAATGAAGTCCTGACATTCTCAGTAAAATATGTACATCCAACAAGGCAGAGACTGTCAGTTGATTCCTTTGTGTTCTACTGCAGCTTCCCAGAGTGTTCTAAAGAACAACTAGAGTGCTTAACAGCCTTACTTATGACAAAGTATGGCACACCTGAAGCCATCTTGATTGGAATAAACTGGTAACACTTAAACAATTTAATTTAAAGGACAAAATGATGGGGTTCATTGTTGTCATAGAAATTATGGTTAGTGCTGTAGAAAGAAAAATTAGGACATGTTTCAAGTGTGATCTCAAATATCTTCCTGTTAGAGCTCAACAGGGGCAGCCTCTGCCAGTTGATGCCTTTGTGTTCTTCTGCAGCTTCCCAAGAGTGTTCTATAGAACTAGAGTGCTAACAGCCTTACTTGTATGACAAAGAGTATGGGCACTCCTGCAGAAGCCATCTTGATTGGAATAAACTGGTAGCACTTAAACATTTAATTCAAAGGAACAAAATGATGGGGTTCATTTTGTCATAGAAATTATGGTTAGTGCTGTAGAAAGAAAAAATTAGGACATATTTCAAGTGTGATCTCAAATATCTCCTGTTATATTTCAACAGGAGCAGCCTGCCAGTTGATGCGCTCTTTGTGTTCTACTGCAGCTTCCAGAGTCGTTCTAAGAGAACAACTAGAGCGCTAGCTGCTACTACTTAGTGACAAAAAGTATGGCACACCTGCAAACCAGTCTTGATTGGAATAAACCGGTAACACTTAAAACATTTAATTTAAAAAGGAACAAAATGAGGGGTTCTTTTTTGAAATAGAAATTATGGTTTAGTGCTTTTGCAGAAAGAAAAATTAGGGCATGTTTTCAGTGAGATCTCAGATCCTCTTCTATTTCATTAGAAAATTCTGACATGCAGACTGAAACAATCACTTTACAATACCAGCAGCAGAATCACCAAGTTCCGCTCCCTGGTGAGCAGTAGCTTTGACTCCAGTGATCTAATGAGCAACTAGGAGTGCTAACATTCCTGAATTTATGACAGATGTGAGCCACATCTGAATGCCTTCTTGATGGAATCCAGTAAAACTGAAAGTCACTTCCTACTGAGGAGACTGCAGTAAATGAAGAAGTTGGTGAAACTTCATAAACAAAAGAAGTCTCTCCAAGATGGCCACTGCAGTGAAAAAAAGAGCCCAAATGTAGCACAAATATTACCCAGATGTAGCTCCACATATAGCCCAATGACAAAAGTGTGAAAAACACTTTTTATTTTTAGGTTTTTTGCAGTTTTATGTGTAGTGCAGACTGGTCAGGCATTGGAGCATTGCATCTTAAAACATGACCCCCTTTACTGCTTGAACACCACTGCACTGCCCCAAACCCTGAAACACCACCCCCAGCAATACCCCCTACACTGCCCGAACACCACTGCACTGCCTAAATCCTGAAACACCACCCCTGCACGACCCCCTACACTGCCCGAACACCACTGCACTGCCCTAAACCCTGAAACACCACCCCCTGCACGACCCCCTACACTGCCCGAACACCACTGCACTGCCCTAAACCCTGAAACACCACCCCCAGCACGACCCCCTACACTGCCCGAACACCACTGCACTGCCCTAAACCCTAAAAACCACCCCCAGCACGACCCCCTACACTGCCCGAACACCACTGCACTGCCCTAAACCCTAGAACACTACCCCCAGCATGACCCCCTAAACTACCCGAACACCACTGCACTACCCTAAACCCTAAAATACTACGCCCCAGCACGACCCCCTACACTACCCGAACACCACTGCACTGCCCTAAACCCTAAAACACTCCCCCCAGCACGACCCCCTACACTACCCGAAGACCACTGCACTGCCCTAAACCCTAAAACACTACCCCCAGCACGACCCCCTACACTGCCCGAACACCACTGCACTGCCCTAAACCCTGAAACACCACCCCTATCACGACCCCCTACACTGCCCGAACACCACTGCACTGCCCTAAACCCTGAAACACCACCCCTTCACGACCCCCTACACTGCCCGAACACCACTGCACTGCCTTAAACCCTGAAACACAACCCCCAGCATGACCCCCTACACTGCCCGAACACCACTGCACTGCCCTAAACCCTGAAACACTACCCCCAGCAAGACCCCTACACTGCCCGAACACCACTGCACTGCCCTAAACCCTGAAACATCACCCCCAGCAAGACCCCCTACACTGCCCAAACACCACTGACCTAAACCCTGAAACACCACCCCCAGCACGACCCCCTACACTGCCTGAATACCACTGCACTGCCCTAAACCCTGAAACACTACCCCCAGCAGGACCCCCTACACTGCGCGAACACCACTGCTCTGCCCAAAACCCTGAAACACCATCCCCAGCATGACCCCCTACACTGCCCAAACACCACTGCACTGCCCTAAACCTTGTAACACCAGCCCCTGCATGACCCCCTACACTGCCCGAACACCACTGCACTACCCTAAACCCTGAAACATCATCCCCAGCACGACCCCCTACACTGCCCGAGCACCACTGCACTGCCCTAAACCCTGAAACACCAGCCCCAGCACGACCCCCTACACTGCCCGAACACCACTGCACTGCCCTAAACCCTGAAACACCAGCCCCAGCACGACCGCCTACACTGCCTGAACACCACTGCACTGCCCTAAACCCTGAAACACCAGCCCCAGCATGACCCCCTACACTGCCCGAACACCACTGCACTGCCCTAAACCATGAAACACCAGCCTCAGCACGACCCTCTACACTGCCTGAACACCACTGCACTGCCCTGAACCCTGAAACACCAGCCCCAGCACAACACCCTACACTGCCCGAACACCACTGCACTGCCCTAAACCCTGAAACACCACCCCCAGCGTGACCCCCTACACTGCCCGAACAACACTGCATTGCCCTAAACCCTGAAACACCACCCCCTGCACAACCCCCTACACTGCTCGAACACTACTGCACTGCCCTAAACCCAGAAACACCATCCCCAGCACGACCCTCTATACTGCACGAACACCACTGCACTGCCCTAAACCCTGAAACACTACCCCCAGCAAGACCCCCTACACTGCTCGAACACCACTGCACTGCCCTAAACTCTGAAACATCACCCCCAGCAAGACCCCCTACACTGCCCGAACACCACTGCCCTAAACCCTGAAACACCACCCCCAGCAAGACCCCCTACACTGCCCGAACACCACTGCACTGCCCTAAACCCTGAAACACCAGCCCCAGCACGACCCCCTACACTGCCCGAACACAACTGCACTGCCCTAAACCCTGAAACACCACCCCTGCACGACCCCCTACACTGCCCGAACACCACTGTACTGCCCTAAACCTTGAAACCCCACCCCCAGCATGACCCCCTACACTGCCAGAACACAACTGCACTGCCCTAAACCCTGAAACACCACCCTCTGCACGACCCCCTACACTGCCCGAACACTACTGCACTGCCCTAAACCCTGAAACACCACCCCCAGCACGACCCCCTACACTGCACGAACACCACTGCACCGCCCTAAACCCTGAAACACTACCCCCAGCAAGACCCCCTACACTGCCCGAACACCACTGCCCTAAACCCTGAAACATCACCCCCAGCAAGACCCCCTACACTGCCCGAACACCACTGCCCTAAACCCTGAAACACCACCCCCAGCAAGACCCCCTACACTGCCCGAACACCACTGCACTGCCCTAAACCCTGAAACACCACCCCTAGCAAGACCCCCTACACTGCCCGAACACCACTGCACTGCCCTAAACCCTGAAACACCACCCCCAGCATGACCCCCTACACTGCCCGAACACCACTGCTCTGCCCAAAACCCTGAAACACCAGCCCCAGCACGACCCCCTACACTGCCCGAACACCACTGCACTGCCCTAAACCCTGAAACACCAGCCCCAGCACGACCCCCTACACTGCCCGAACACCACTGCACTGCCCTAAACCCTGAAACACCACCCCGAGCACGACCCCCTACACTGCCTGAACACCACTGCACTGCCCTAAACCCTGAAACACCAGCCCCAGCACAACCCCGTACACTGCCCGCACACCACTGCACTGCCCTAAACCCTGAAACACCAGCCCCAACACAACCCCGTACATTGCCCGAACACCACTGCACTGCCCTAAACCCTGAAACACCAGCCCCAGCACGACCGCCTACACTGCCCGAAAACTACTGCACTGCCCTAAACCCTGAAACACCACCCCCAGCAAGACTACCTACACTGGCCGAACACCACTGCACTGCCCTAAACCCTGAAACACCACCCCTGCACGACCCCCTACACTGCCCAAACACTACTGCACTGCCCTAAACCCTGAAACACCACCCCTCAGCACGACAACCTACACTGCCCGAACACCACTGCACTGCCCTAAACCCTGAAACACCACCCCAGCACGACCCCCTACACTGCCCGAACACCACTGCACTAAACCCTAAAACACCACCCCCTGCACGACCCCCTACACTGCTGGAACACTACTGCACTGCCCTAAACCCTGAAACACCACCCCCAGCACGACCCCCTACACTGCCCTAACACCACTGCACTGCCCTAAACCCTGAAACATCACCCCCAGCACGACCCCCTACACTGCCTGAATACCACTGCACTGCCCTAAACCCTGAAACACTACCCCCAGCAGGACCCCCTACACTGCGCGAACACCACTGCTCTGCCCAAAACCCTGAAACACCATCCCCAGCATGACCCCCTACACTGCCCAAACACCACTGCACTGCCCTAAACCTTGTAACACCAGCCCCTGCATGACCCCCTACACTGCCCGAACACCACTGCACTACCCTAAACCCTGAAACATCATCCCCAGCACGACCCCCTACACTGCCCGAGCACCACTGCACTGCCCTAAACCCTGAAACACCAGCCCCAGCACGACCCCCTACACTGCCCGAACACCACTGCACTGCCCTAAACCCTGAAACACCAGCCCCAGCACGACCGCCTACACTGCCTGAACACCACTGCACTGCCCTAAACCCTGAAACACCAGCCCCAGCATGACCCCCTACACTGCCCGAACACCACTGCACTGCCCTAAACCATGAAACACCAGCCTCAGCACGACCCTCTACACTGCCTGAACACCACTGCACTGCCCTGAACCCTGAAACACCAGCCCCAGCACAACACCCTACACTGCCCGAACACCACTGCACTGCCCTAAACCCTGAAACACCACCCCGTGCATGACCCCCTACACTGCCCGAACACCACTGCACTGCCCTAAACCCTGAAACACCACCCCCAGCGTGACCCCCTACACTGCCCGAACAACACTGCATTGCCCTAAACCCTGAAACACCACCCCCTGCACAACCCCCTACACTGCTCGAACACTACTGCACTGCCCTAAACCCAGAAACACCATCCCCAGCACGACCCTCTATACTGCACGAACACCACTGCACTGCCCTAAACCCTGAAACACTACCCCCAGCAAGACCCCCTACACTGCTCGAACACCACTGCACTGCCCTAAACTCTGAAACATCACCCCCAGCAAGACCCCCTACACTGCCCGAACACCACTGCCCTAAACCCTGAAACACCACCCCCAGCAAGACCCCCTACACTGCCCGAACACCACTGCACTGCCCTAAACCCTGAAACACCAGCCCCAGCACGACCCCTACACTGCCCGAACACAACTGCACTGCCCTAAACCCTGAAACACCACCCCCTGCACGACCCCCTACACTGCCCGAACACCACTGTACTGCCCTAAACCTTGAAACCCCACCCCCAGCATGACCCCCTACACTGCCAGAACACAACTGCACTGCCCTAAACCCTGAAACACCACCCTCTGCACGACCCCCTACACTGCCCGAACACTACTGCACTGCCCTAAACCCTGAAACACCACCCCCAGCACGACCCCCTACACTGCACGAACACCACTGCACCGCCCTAAACCCTGAAACACTACCCCCAGCAAGACCCCCTACACTGCCCGAACACCACTGCCCTAAACCCTGAAACATCACCCCCAGCAAGACCCCCTACACTGCCCGAACACCACTGCCCTAAACCCTGAAACACCACCCCCAGCAAGACCCCCTACACTGCCCGAACACCACTGCACTGCCCTAAACCCTGAAACACCACCCCTAGCAAGACCCCCTACACTGCCCGAACACCACTGCACTGCCCTAAACCCTGAAACACCACCCCCAGCACGACCCCCTACACTGCCCGAACACCACTGCTCTGCCCAAAACCCTGAAACACCAGCCCCAGCACGACCCCCTACACTGCCCGAACACCACTGCACTGCCCTAAACCCTGAAACACCAGCCCCAGCACGACCCCCTACACTGCCCGAACACCACTGCACTGCCCTAAACCCTGAAACACCACCCCGAGCACGACCCCCTACACTGCCTGAACACCACTGCACTGCCCTAAACCCTGAAACACCAGCCCCAGCACAACCCCGTACACTGCCCGCACACCACTGCACTGCCCTAAACCCTGAAACACCAGCCCCAACACAACCCCGTACATTGCCCGAACACCACTGCACTGCCCTAAACCCTGAAACACCAGCCCCAGCACGACCGCCTACACTGCCCGAAAACTACTGCACTGCCCTAAACCCTGAAACACCACCCCCAGCAAGACTACCTACACTGGCCGAACACCACTGCACTGCCCTAAACCCTGAAACACCACCCCCCGCACGACCACCTACACTGCCCAAACACTACTGCACTGCCCTAAACCCTGAAACACCACCCCTCAGCACGACAACCTACACTGCCCGAACACCACTGCACTGCCCTAAACCCTGAAACACCACCCCAGCACGACCCCCTACACTGCCCGAACACCACTGCACTAAACCCTGAAACACCACCCCCTGCACGACCCCCTACACTGCTGGAACACTACTGCACTGCCCTAAACCCTGAAACACCACCCCCAGCACGACCCCCTACACTGCCCTAACACCACTGCACTGCCCTAAACCCTGAAACATCACCCCCAGCACAACCCCCTACACTGCCTGAGCATCATTGCTCTGCCCTAAACCCTGAAACACTAGCCCCAGCACGACCCCCTACACTGCCCGAACACCACTGCACTGCCCTAAACCCTGAAACACCACCCCCAGCACGACCCCCTACACTGCCTGAACACGACTGCACTGCCCTAAACCCTGAAACACCAGCCCCAGCAAGACCCCCTACACTGCCCGAACACCACTGCATTGCCCTAGACTCTGAAACACCAGCCCCAGCAAAACCCCCTACACTGCCCGAACACCACTGCACTGCCCTAAACCCTGAAACACCAGCCCCAGCATGACCCCCTACACTGCCCGAACACCACTGCACTGCCCTAAACCCTGAAACACCAGCCCCTGCACGACCCCCTACACTGCCCGAACACCACTGCACTACCCTAAACCCTGAAACACCAGCCCCAGAACGACCCCCTACACTGCCCGAACACCACTGCACTGCCCTAAACCCTGAAACACCAGCCCCAGCACCACCCCCTACAATGCCCGAACACCACTGTACTGCCGTAAACCCTGAAACACCACCCCCTGCACGACCCCCTACACTTCCCGAACACCACTGCACTGCCCTAAACCCTGAAACACCACCCCCTGCACCACCCCCTACACTGCCCGAACACCACTGCACTGCCCTAAACCCTGAAACACCACCCCCTGCACCGCCCCCTACACTGCCCGAACACCACTGCACTGCCCTAAACCCTGAAACACCACCCCCAGCATGACCCCCTTTACTGCTTGAACACCACTGCACTGCCCCAAACCCTGAAACACCACCCCCAGCATGACCCCCTACACTGCCCGAACACCACTGCCCTAAATCCTGAAACACCACCCCTGCACGACCCCCTACACTGCCCGAACACCACTGCACTGCCCTAAACCCTGAAACACCACCCCCTGCACGACCCCCTACACTGCCCGAACACCACTGCACTGCCCTAAACCCTGAAACACCACCCCCAGCACGACCCCTACACTGCCCGAACACCACTGCACTGCCCTAAACCCTAAAAACCACCCCCAGCACGACCCCCTACACTGCCCGAACACCACTGCACTGCCCTAAACCCTAGAACACTACCCCCAGCATGACCCCCTAAACTACCCGAACACCACTGCACTACCCTAAACCCTAAAATACTCGCCCCAGCACGACCCCCTACACTACCCGAACACCACTGCACTGCCCTAAACCCTAAAACACTCCCCCCAGCACGACCCCCTACACTACCCGAAGACCACTGCACTGCCCTAAACCCTAAAACACTCCCCCAGCACGACCCCCTACACTACCTAAACACCACTGCACTGCCCTAAACCCTAAAACACTACCCCCGCATGACCCCCTACACTACCCAAATACCAATGCACTACCCTAATCCCTAAAACACTACCCCCTGCACAACCCCCTACACTACCCAAAGACCACTGCACTACCCTAAACTCTAAAACAATACCCCCCGCATGACTCCCTACACTACCCAAAGACCACTGCACTACCCTAAACCCTAAAACACGACCTCCTACACTACACAAACACCACTGCACTACCCTAAACCCTAAAAAACTACCCCCAGCACGAAACCCTACACTACCCAAACACCACTGCACTACCCTAAACCATAAAACACTACCCCCAGCAGTACCCCCTACGCTACCCAAACACCACTGCACTACCCTAAACCCTAAAACACTACCCCCAGCAGTACCCCCTACACTACCCAAACACCATTGCACTACCCTAAACCCTAAAACACTACCCCCAGCAGTATCCCCTACACTACCCAAACACCACTGCACTACCCTAAACCCTAAAACCCTAAAACACTAACCCCAGCACGACCCCCTACACTACCCAAACACCACTGTCCTACCCTAAACCCTAAAACACTCCCCCCAGCACGACTCCCTACACTACCCAAACACCACTGCACTACCCTAAACCCTAAATCTACCCCCAGCATGACCCCCTACACTACACAAACACCACTGCACTACCCTAAACCCTAAAACACTACCCCCAGCACGACCCTCTTCACTACCTAAACACAACTGCACAATTTGTTACAGGCGTTGCAACGCAGGCCTGTGGTGCTTACTGGAAGTACCTGGTGGGCTAGTTGGGCCCCAGGGACTCTCAGGATTCAAGGTGACCTAATCCCCCAACTTAAAACGCGCCACGGGGCGCGTTTGCACAGTGGTGAAGGGAGGGGGCGGGGCCTCAGGTGACATGTGCGCAAACACGCCCTGTGGTGCGTTTTAAGTTGGGGAGTTAATTCCCTTTGAATCCTGGGGGCCAACTAGCCCACCAGGTACCTTCAGTAAGCACAACAGAGTTGCGTTGCAGAGAGGTGAAAAAGGTGCGTGGCCTCGGAACGCCTCTCTGCAACTCAGCTCTGTGGTCCTAACTGTAGGTACCTGGGGGCTAGTTGGGCCCCAGGGACCCTCAGGATTCAAGGGGACTTAATCCCGCAACTTAAAATGCGCCACGGGGCGCGTTTGCACACATGTCACCTCAGGCCCCCCTCCCTTCACCACTGTGCAAACGCGCACTGGCTCTGGTTAGTCAGAGTCAGTTACCACCAGTACCCGTCTGAAAAAGTTGTGGGCACAGGATGATTTTGCAACAAGGCCTCTTTCTGCTCCTCTGTTGGTTCTTTCTGCACATCTTTTGCTTCTTTCTGTGCGTTTTTTCTTCTTTCTTCACATGTCCTACCTCTGTTGGCATAGTTAGAAACTAGCATTTAAAAAACCTTTGAAATTCACTTAAAAAATCATAGGTTTCAGGCACGTTATAGTTAGAAATTAGCATTTAAAAACCTTTGAAATTCACTGAAAAACCATATTTCAGGCACGTTATAGTTAGAAATTACCTTTAAAAACCTTGAAATTCACTGAAAAAACCAGGTTTCACACGTTATAGTTAGAAATTAGCATTTAAAAAACCTTTGAAATTCACTGAAAAAACCATAGGTTTTAGGGACAGTTATAGTTAGTTGGACATTGCACTCGTACAAAACCCGTGAAATTCCCCTGTTATAGTTAGTTCAGCTAACTATAACTCGCGCCCCGCAATGCACTGCTGATGACGTCACATATTACATCACTCATGACATGGTCAGTGACATCACTGATGACATCACTCATGACATCTCAAATGACATCACTGATGACATCATCCATGTGATAATTTCATGCATCTTCTCACACCCTAATATAACTTTTGATACACCCACTCTAAATTACAGACTGCCATTCTCAAAACCATAGACACTCCAACACCAAAAACTACATACCCACTCACTGATTCTTAGGTCTACACACACATCCATTCCCTCACCTGTACAGTCACTCATACTTACAGTCACTCAGTACAGGACTATCATATGCACTCATACACCTATATAAATACTCACACACTGCCACTCATCCATAGAGGTACTCACACACCTAGTCAGTCATGCAAAAAATTAATCACACACCCATTTACTCACCTATACAGTTATACACACACCAGCTCACTTACTCATACAAATACTAGCACATTCTTACGCTCTTATACAATAACTGATACAAGCACACACGCATCCATACAGCCACTCTCACAATAACACACTCTCACATATAGCCATTTAAATACTCTAACACACATATATACTGCCTTTTACATATGTAGTTACTCGCACATGTACCACTGAGATATACATTCACTCACTAACACACCCATACACACACTCACCCACCCAAGCAGTCCATCACAGATGCACTCTTGAAATCATGCACACAGTGAATCACCCACTCACACATCTATGTATAGAGTCACACACACCCCACCCACACAAACACTCAGGCAGCCATACAGATATTCAGAGAACCAATCAATAACCCATATAGACACTCATGTAGCTATTCGCAAATCCATGCATCCACTTACACACCAACAAACAGACGGATACAGACATTCACACAGTTTAGTCACTAACCCATGCATTCAGTAAGATACGTTTAATCACTCACTTGTAGAGTCAGTCACTCACGTACTAAATCATCCATTCAGACACTTATACACCCACTCATTCTTCAATACGCCTTTCCCTATATATATTAAACATATTTAAACTTTACAGAAACACACAGTCACTGGATGATGTCATCAGTGATGTCATCAGTGATGTCATTTGAGATGTCATCAGTGATGTCATCAGTGATGTCACTGACCATGTCATGAGTGATGTAATATGTGACGTCATCAGCAGTGCATTGCGGGGCGCGAGTTATAGTTAGCTGAACTAACTATAACAGGGGAATTTCACGGGTTTTGTACGAGTGCAATGTCCAACTAACTATAACTGTCCCTAAAACCTATGGTTTTTTCAGTGAATACATATATATTCAGCTCCAAAGCTGCCGCAGGCAAGGATGCACTCAACAGCAGTTAAAATCACGGGTAAGAGTGAACTCGCATAATCCGATTCATTTTACAGCTCTCATGCCGGAAATATTAGCCTGACGCATTTCTGAACTCCTGTTTTCATCAGAGGCTCGACAATGAGTACGTGCTGATACACCACGCATTTTATGCATGATTAGGCGCCTCTAATGGGCTACTTCACAAAGTTTAACGCAATGTTTTCTGGGCCCCGTAGTGTGTTCAAGTCATTAGTCCACAAATGGATGCACAATTAATTTCGAGCTTGTTGTTCTTCAAAGCCCTCAGATGGGCCTCGGACTGTGTGCCAATCTATAATCCTCTTCACCTGCTGTTCCACTTTGGGCTCGGCAAGATTCCGGGCCCCGTGACCCCCAGGGATCAAGGGGTAGGCATCCTTCGCGGCAGGCGGCCGCGGATTACATTCAGCCCAAAGTACCCGCAGGCAAGGATGCACTCAACAGCAGTTAAAATCACGGGTAAGAGTGAACTCGACAATCCGATTCATTTTACAGCTCTCATGCCGGAAATATTAGCCTGACGCCTTCTCTGAACTCCTGTTCTCATCAGAGGCACCAATGAGTACGTGCTGACACACCCATGTATTTTATGCATGATTAGGCGCCCTCTAATGGGCTACATCAATAAGTTTAACGCAATGTTTTCTGGGCCCCGTAGTGTGTGTCAAGTCATTAGTCCACAAATGGATGCACAATTAATTTGAAGCTGTTGTTCTTCAAAGCCCTCAGATGGGCCTCGACTGTGTGCCAATCATAAATCCCTTCACCTGCTGTCTTCCACTTCTTTGGGTTCGGCAAGATTCCGTGCCCAGAGACCCCCCAGGGATCAAGGGTGTGCATCTTCATCGGCCGGGCATTACATTCAGCTCCAAAGTACCCGCAGGCAAGGATGCACTCAACAGCAGTTAAAATCACAGGTAAGAGTGAACTCGACAATCCGATTCATTTTACAGCTCTCATGCCGGAAATATTAGCCTGACGCGTTTCTGAACTCCTGTTCTCATCAGAGGCTCTGACAATGAGAACATCATATGTATATATATATATTCTCGCCCAAATCCACCAAAACGCTAAGCACTCCGGAGTGGGTGCCTGTCTAGGTACGCGGTGGTGGGACCACGATAATTATGTGGCTTCAAACTTCCAAAGAAGAGACAGCACTCACGAGGGAGGAGAATAACCTGTCTCTATTTCCAAGTTACTAGAGCAACGAACGCGTTTCGACAAGCACCTTTGTGAACATTCAATGTGTCGCAGCATTTCCGCATTTTTATATACAATCTTTACAACTTCCTGTGACGGGCATAGTCATAGAAAGAGAACAATCACAAAACAAAAACATTAAGATATAACGTCCGCCATCTTTGTACGTCTAGTATTTCGCAAATCGTGGTGAAATCAAACGTCATATTGGTACAGATACCCTCTCGTGTACCCTGTCTGGATGAATCATAATGTACCTATTGCTTCTAATGTATGTCACATATTAATGTTTTGTGATTACGAACTAAGGACGCGTGCTCACCTTTGCTCGGAAGTTCGCTGCACTGAGACGAGCACTAAGAAGTAATCTCAATCGCAAAACGATAGAGAACAAAGAGACATCAGAATCTGACATCACAACAGATGCAGAACAATCTCAGGGAGGAAGGGGATGATCCCCAGAAACAATTCCAAGGCCAAACCTGTTTTCACGAGGAATTTCAGCTGCTCAGGCAGTCATGGCAACGTGGGGAAGAGGCAGGCCACCAGATCGGAAATTTCAAGAAAGAAACGTAAATCGAGAAGAGGAGGCTTCAACAAGGCAAAGGGGTGGCTTCACAAACAAGAAACAAACGGGGATCCAAGAAATTCGGAAGCCAGAAGAATCTGTCCTAAAAATGTGGTGTATGAGAAAACAGATATATCGTTAGATTTTATAGTGGTTATGGTGTTTCAAAAGTGAGGTCTCGGAATGGAGAGGAAAAGTCCTTGTGAGTGGATAAAGTGCATTGATACTGTGTGACATACATAAGCTTACTATGTTTTAGTCTCCTCAACACATTTTAATGGAATTATTTGATTGCTGAAATAACTGGTATTTAAAAATAGAATAGTTTTTACATGATGTTGTCATGCGCAGAATGCTTCTATTGGAGACCATCACACTGCGATCAGGCAAGATACTCTGTGCAAGCAGAGGTGACCTTTCAATTTGAGCAGCTTAGGAGCACCTTAAAGTTTGTCCCAGAAAATTATATGGTACTAGGTCTGGCTTATTACTGAACTGTTTCTTAGTCACTGATGAATTTAGGCACGTAATAAGTCACCATGCATAAACTCTATCATTCATACAGTATTGAGCATAAACATTTCTACGTTAAACATCAAGTATACAGTCATAAAATTAGAAATGAAATAAGTACAAAATTAGAGTTGACAACACAATATACAACTCCCCTACAAGAACTTAGCAAGATTTATCACACTGCAAATCTACCTCAAGGGTACTGTAACAGTGGTAACTCAACACAGCACCAATTGCCTAGTGTAGTAATGTATGAGAATCCATGGAAAAGTACCTCCGTACAGGTAACATAATGTGATTACAATCCACTCTCAAGGATCTACTGGCTGTAACTGATGCTTTCACAAGAAATAACACAGCAACACAACAAGGTGATGGAAGGAGTGCTGAAAATTTTCAAAATCTCACCCACAGTCACAGATCTGGGTTTAATCCATCGCTCTTTGCTCACTATGCCACCCCAGTTTGGACCCAGCCATATGCAAATCAGTCTTGACCCTGTTCCTCATGGGAACAGTCCAGCCCAAACTGCTAGGCCAGGTCCTCCCTGAGCCGGAAACAGGCATCTTGGGACCAATTTCAGAATTTCACCCCCTTATCAGCCAGGCTAGCTTGAATCCAGTGGCACAGCGAGCAAAGTACCCACGTCTGGGAATACCTTGGCCAGTTAGGGCGAACATAGCAAACACAAGATGATGGACGGAGTGCTGAAACATTTCAACCGACTCACCCTCAGTCACAGGAACTAGGCTAAATCCATCATTCTTTTAATCACTCTGCCACCCCAGTTTGGACTCCGGCCATATGCAAGTCTGTCTTGACCCTGGACCGGAAACAAGCGTCCTTGGAACGGCTTCTGGGTCTCCACCCTCATCAGCCAGGCTGCACAAAAATAAGTCAGGCTACCGCCCATTGTCATAACATTTCAGAAGAAACAGTTGTGACTGATGATATCTGACATATGTTTTCCCAATTAACCAGTCTTTTATCATTTGCTTGTCACCAAACTCAACTCAGACTTAGTGTATTACTTCGCTATAGCTTCCTGCAAGTCAATCATCGGGCACACAGTAAAACAAATACAAATATGTACAAAAATGACAGTTGCCAAAGCAATATGTAAAACCCTCCTAAGAGGTATTTACAAAACATTATCAAAATGCAAATCTTCTATACCCATAATTTGCTATGAGGGGTGACCAACAGCTAAATCCGTGGCTATTGTGATAATGTGTGAGAGATGCTGATGGAAAATGCTTGTCTGCACAGGAGTTAACAGTTTGAGAACAACACACTCTTAAAGGCCTGCGTGGTTTTGCTAAGACATGCTTTCCACAAAAAAATAAGTATAGGGCCTCTACAGTTTTTGTCCATAACTTTTCATAATAAACAGGTCAGACCTGTGGCATCTGATATAACCCCTTTACCAATGGAGCAATGAGGGGCCTAGTAGTTTTTATCACTGGCTTGTCGAAACCGGTTAAAAACTCAAAACCTACGGTATTGAGCACAAACTTTGTCGCAAAGCTCCACTCAGTATTCACTCATAAAAATTACAAATATGCAAAAAAATTTACAGCTGACAAAACAATATACAGTCCCTCACAAAATGGCATAATGAGGATTCACGAAGAGCAACAACTCTATCTCTTCGGTCCGTCAATGTGGTTAACCACACCAAAGGCCTGGCTCTACTATGGTAAACTCCAAGATTCCATACAACACTCTGTCTGCTATAATTAACTCGGAGCATTGACCCTTAAAGTCCTATTGACTTCAGCATATGCTTTTACAATAAATAAGCCAGGTTTCCAGTCTCTCGCTTCAGGTTCCCATAATAAGCAGTTCAGTCCTACAGCAGTTGAAATAATTTTTCCCAAAATGAACCAACCAGGCCCATCCATAAGCCTCTATCATTGACCTATCACCATCACCAACTGAGGCTTGCCATATTGAGCATACTCTTTCTCACCAGGCAGCACATTTAGCCGAGCAATCAACAAAATTAAAAAGGCATATGCAATTACTGTCAGAAAAACAGCATGCAGCCCCCTCTTAAGAAGGTCTAACATGGATTATCATACTGCAAACCTTTTCTACCCCAGCCCCGGTTTCTCCGAGGAATTAACCACCAGCAAAACCTTACCATACTGAGTAAAACCAGGTGATTCCATGTGACACACACCAACTTACAGCCTTCAACAAAGTGGAATAACAGCCAACATTTAAAGGCCTATAGGCATCAATTCATGAATTTCACAATAAGTCTGACCTGGCTTTCATAGTCATAACTTTTCACTAATAAACAGACCAAACTTATGGCATCTGGCATAACTTTTCACAGCAAAACAATCAAACCTATAGCTTTCATCATTGGCTTGTTACAATAATCAACTGGTGCACTCCTGTATTGTACCTTAACTGGCAACTAGTAGGGCACACATTCATAGAATTCTTACATTACATTGACATTTTGGAAGAAAAATACACCCTCTGAAAAGTGACTAACAAGGATTATCACACTGTAAATCTTTAACTTCAAGTCACTGTCATGGGGTCAGTGCCAACACCAAACCCCTTGTCTACTATGGTAATCTGTGAGATTCCATGTAAATCTGTCTGCAGCCTTTAACACAGTGTAATGTCTGAGCCACCCTTAAGGTCCTGTTGGTGTTATTATAAAACCCTGTTCAGAATCTGGTGGCCAGATGTACTGCCTTTGTACTGCCTTTGTTGTAAGTTTCCATAACAAACAGATCAGACCTCCATGGCATGTGACATAAGTTTTCCTCAATGAACCAATCTAGCCTATAGCCTATCACTGACTTGTTGCCATAATTCTGCTTCAGTCCTACTGATTCTGGGTATGTCTTTGCCATAAGGAAACCCTCAGGCACACAGCCAGATATACACACAATTGCAGTTGGCAACACAATATTCAACCCCACCCAAGAGAGTAAGCCGAGGATTATCAAAGTGTGAATCTTCTATCTGCAGGGTTTAGTAGAGAAAGAAATCAGAGGGGAAAACAAACACAAAACTCACGACTACTAGCATTAATATCAATCAGCAAATGCAGGAGTAAGAGGAAGTCTTATTAGGGCCTGCCCTTCACTTTCGCTATTACATAAGTAAACAACAATAAGGTGAGAAAGTTCTTAGTTTCATCTTGTACAGATGAGTGCATGCAACCAGTTCTGTAGGATGAATTCCTGGTGCTGGATGCAGAACTCTGCACCCATGTGTGTGACACTTGCTTCATTATAGGAGCCAGATCCTTACTCCATACCTGGATGGTGTGGAGGTGGGGTCCTTGATTTCTATATATCTTAGCATACACTTCTGTTTCCCCTGAAGCAACATGCAAAAGGTGTAAGGCTACTGCCTTGCTGATTCTTATTATGGGACTGAATAAATTAAACTTGACTAGAGTTAGACCACTGATCCTCTTTATTAGTGCTCTCACATATTGAGTATTCTGGAAAAATAGGTCTCAGGTAGTGAAAAAAAACTTGTGCATTAATAAGTATGCAATCGCATGTCCCAACAATGAGTGCACAAAAGCAGCTCTGGGTAATATTTAAAATAATGAGTGACTAATCTTTTCTGGGCCATTTTGTTTACATATTCAATGCCTCATTCACAATAATGACTTCTACTTATGGTCTTCGATTACTTCCCTTTACACTTTGCTGTATATCTATTGGACCCTCTCTTTATGTCAGTTTTGGTTTGTGGGACAATGTCAAACGCACACATGTATGTCAATATCACATTTGAATCAGAGCACTGAGTCAATTGTTTTTCAGAAAATCTTTTTGTATTGTGTCTCAGCCATATGTATACAAAAGTTTCACAGGCTGGTGGATTTTCTGTTTCCGAGTCGAGATGGGTAGAAAACTTATAAATAATATTTCACGACACTGGTATGCATGTCAACGATATTCTGACTATGATATTCTGGGTACCAGACATGTTGGATCTAATGGCAGACTCCAGAAGCCTGCTTGCGACCATAAATGCACTGGATGAGGACACACAGATTTATGCTTATTCACGCATGAAACTGAGGGATGCAGGTGATTGGATTGTAGTCACAAGCTCTCAAACTCTTAATTCTCACCTGCTGAAAGGGGCCTCCAATCCTGCTCTTTCCAATGTGGCTAGGAAGTACACTATAGATTGAAAAACTGACCTGGTATTACATTTCTTAGTCATTATGGCATCCAATGCTTCTTGTCTTTAAATTGACAATTCATGCAAAGCATCCAACAGTATTCATATGAAAAAATCAGATTCCTGTCTCCGTGTTGTTTTGAGCCTCACCATGGCAATTTCCTTATATTTCAGAATAATACTAGCATGACTTATTCAGATACCGCTAAATATTTAGAATGTGGCACGGCATTATATGCCTGGAGGAGCTCTGGAAGTGTAACCCTATTTTTGGCTAAAAGAATAGAACTGTGCTGAGCTCCAGTGAATATACGTAACACCATTGTGTGGTTTCACAAGCTACAGTATATGCAGAGTACATATTTACTGAACTTAACATTTGCATACCTTGGACAATATGTTGGTATTTGAGGCCATGTCAAGCTTATCTTTGGCAAATCGATATATAGATGTATAACGTCACTCCCAGGTGAGCAGCATGTAAGCTTTAAAACATTCTGTTCAACTCACGAAGCCAACTCACAAGTTCTACCCTCCATTGACCACTGATAACATTGATTACTACTCTGCTTGTCAACTCCCACAATTCTCTTAAAAAGGAGTTGAGAGGGTGAAGTTTCAGTTCTGGCTCCCACCCTTTGCAGTGTTTCTTTCCATTTTCCTTTTGTTGGGAATACATAATTATTGATAAGATTTTTACAGTTATTTTACAGTGCCAAAGGTGCTATCACATACTTCAACACCTCTCACCTTAGACAGAGAGTGCACTGTGGGATGAAATCAGCTAAAGAGAAATATCTAGGACGTGGTAATGCACCTTCGCGAACCAGAGCAGTATGTGTGACAAACGTGATGGAATCTGTAATGAGATGTGGCTTCTGTGGCATGAGCCTCTCTAGCATGCATTTGGCAACATTACACTTAACGATACAAGGATAAAAGTAATGACCGCATTAGGAAACAACGGGTCTGAAGTGCCTTATGAATTGTGAAAGCAAACTGTACTGAGGAGCGGGTAGGTCTCCAAGATCACTCTTCGCCCGCTAATGAAGTACCAAGGTACAGGCTGGCCCCTCTCCTAGGGCCTCACTGAACGCTGCTGCAAGGATCATCACGGGCTCCAAGAAATCCAACCACATTTCCACAATTTTGAAATCTCTAAGGG
>CAWUFW010027802.1:0-24897 GCA_963921515.1 Calotriton arnoldi
ATCTATATTCTTAACCATGATATTCTTGCTGTTGATATTTCTGTGTCACAATATTTACAACTCAATATTTGTGTAAGTCGACATTTCTAACTCGATATTTTGTCTAAATACCCTATTAGAATGGGTAGTAGTAACACTTGTTATCTGCAAGGCTTAGAAATGGCAAAAGTGCGCTTTTAGTGCTTATTCTATATAGTTAGAAAGATTCACTCTCCACACAGGGACTTTGAAGGTTTTCCGTCAAGAAATGTGTGAAATGGTGTGTGTAAGCACATTATGGTAGTAAAATTGATCAACACCTACCAGACCTCTCTAAAGGGTGGGCTTGGTGGTTCTCTCACACCAAGGGGCCGATTCCGATCTGGGTCGGAAAGCTCTCCGACCGAGCCGGATCCGGAGTGTTTTCCGACCGAGCCGGAGTCCTGCAGTCCGACCGAGCGAGTACGATGCGGCCGCATGCTGCCGGACTCGATTCGGTCGGACTCCCATTGAAGTCAATGGGAGCCAGTCGTACGACGCGTACATGGGCTCCCATTGACTCAATGGGTACGTCGCGAACAAGTGCGCCCCCTACAGTGGGTATGCGTCGGTGCAACCCGCACTGTACATACCTGTGTTGGGGAGACCCATGGGTCTCCCCCTGTGTTTGACTCGTAAGGCTATGGGTTTTGGGGGGTCCGGCACGGACCCCCAACGTCCGGCTCCGGGAGCTTTTTCGAGCCGGATGCTCCGACTCGATCCGGCTGTCCGACGCGTACATCGTACTCGCTCGGTCGTATAACGTCTCCATTGCGTGGTGCGATTCATTTCCGTACGAGTCGGTCGGAGCAATTCGGATCCGGAAACGGTTCGGTCGGAACACACGCGTACAATCGCATCGTACTCGGTCGCTCGTACAGCTGTACGAGTCGGTCGGAAAACAAGCGTACGGCTCGTACTTTTTCCGGGCGGATCCAGTTCGGAGAGCTTCCGACCGAGATCGGAATCGGCCCCTAAGAATTTGTTTGTGGGATGATTAAATGATGCATTTTTTTTAACTCTTTATGCCAGTAGCATTTGTTCAAAATTTGTCAGGATTTAAATAATTCTTTACAAAAAGAATATTTTAGGAAGCATTGTGATGACTTGCAAGAACATAAAATATTATGAACAATATGTAGGTACAATGCATGTAATAAAAGTGGTCACACTTTGCGCACCGACTTTTCCCCAATGCATTGGGATTTTAGGAATGAACCTATTTACAAATAGGTTGATTCACAAAATGCCGAATTATAATTGGTCAGAATCCCACCTACTTTATTAATATTAATGAGGTAGGCCACAAATTGCAGCCACTACGATATGTTAGATATGTTGTCGTCATAGGGAAGTTGGCCTGCTGGGGTCAGCAGACCACCATGTCTGTGATTACCTTTAAATAAAGCAAAGATTTTTTTAAAATACAGCTTGTTTTGCACTAAGTAAAACAGTAAGCGTTAAAAAAAAACGTTTCATAAACTTTTTTAGGAGTAAGCAGTAGTCCACGGTACCAATGCTTACACCTAAAATAAAATGTTTTCAGCATTCACAATGGGGAGGTGGACCCTTGTTCACTACTTCCCGTTTATGAATGGGTTACCACCTCCTTGAGGTGTTGCTAAAGAATTCATTTTTGGCGACCATATTTTGGTCACATAACATTAATACATACCATAATGGTTTCATGAATTCATTCAACGATTCGGAAATGCTTTTAAGAATCATAAATTGGGCTTAATACATTTAGGGCCAGATGTAATAAAAAACAGTTTTGCGATTCCCTAATTGCGAATCCTTGCGATTCGCAATTAGGAATTCATAAAACGCATGTATGAAAAAGTGTTGAACACTTTCTGCGATTCCCAGTTGGTTGCAAATGACCTACCTCATGAATATTAATGAGTTAGGTCAGAATTTGCGACCAATTAGGAATCACAAAAATCATAAGGATGGTGGCCTGCTGAGGTCAGCAGACCAGTCAGCAGAACACCATGTCTGTGATTGCTTTTAAATAAAGCAATCATTTTTTTGTAAAGCAGCCCGTTTTCCTTGAAGGAAAATGGGCTGCTTTACAAAAAGAAAAATGAAAAGTTTTCCTTTCATTTTTAAGAACAGGCAGTGGTCTGTGGGACCACTGCCTGCTCTTAAAAAAAGTTGCTGCATACATTCACAAAGGGGAAGGAGTCAATTTGGGACCCCTTCCCGTTTGCGAATGGTTTACCACCAACTTGAAGTTGGTGGTAACTGCAAATGTTTTGCGACCACATTCATGGTGACAAAACATTCATACATACCACTGCGATTCGGTATTTGGAAGGGACGCCATAAACACGCCCCTTCCAAATACCAAATTGCAAACCCTTTTTGCGATTCGGTAACAGGTTACTGAATTGCAAAATAGGGTTTGATACATGGGAAAAGCATTTTTTGTGAATCGGCCTGTTTGGGAATGCAAAAAATGTTTGATACATGTGCCCTTAAGAAAGGGCTTTAGCGTTCGCAAACTCTCAGATGTTACAAATCAGAGGGTTTGTGAATGCTAAAATCCTTTGTGTATCTGTCCCACAGCATGTTAAGTCCACAAGCTATGGAAGCTAACAAAGCCTGTTTTTCGATATAAAAGTCGGGGCTCACCACAGACACTTGAGGCTTTCTTTCTGCTATTGAAACCTGTGACTTAGAGGCTATCTAGAGCACCTATAGCACAGAGCATATATTTTTGTAATTTTATTTTTACTGGGTTCAAAGAAGAATCAGGCTAAGTTGTGACATATTCAGCTAGCCATGCCTTTCAGCGAAGTAAATAAATACAAACCTAAAAGTCTCGGAATCCAAGTGTTTGTTGTTAGATAAAAAGGCCTGGGTTAGCTGAATGTGTCACAAATGCAATGGGCCAATTCCGAACAATGTTTATAATAACATATATCATACGTTGACATGATTTATATTAGGAAGTAGCTACAGTGGGGAGAGGTTGTAGGAGTTAATTCAGCACATAAAGAAAATGCTGAACTACTGAAAATATCAAAGGTTAATGTTTGTACAGCTACATAAAAAAAAGTATTTTTGTATTTATTAGGTGCCAGAAATAAATATTTTACAACGTGAAGGCTCATGAGGCACGAATCAGCCATCAGATGACGCTGATGTGATCCCTGCCATGCTAAACGGAGCTGGTCATCATCACTGTGAAAAGGACAAGATGACAACTGCGGCTGTTCTAATGCAGTGAAGCCCTGGGTGGGGAGGGGTTGGTCGGCGCAGTGGCTACCAATGCGGACATTGATTGTCCGCTATAGGGCTGTGTGGTGCTGCCTCCCCCTCCCTACCGGCGGCCTCCAGCACAAGGATATCTGTGAGCTAGGTGCTGAAGCTGGGAGAATCCATATATTGCTGGTGTAGGGCTCATGCCCTTTGGAAGCAGTGAGGGATGATCAGCCTTTAACCCAAGGGGAGGCGCAGGGGCGCCCACTTTGGTCAACAGAGCTCGGAGGTTTGGACTGAGTAAACCCCTACCCCATTGGTGATAACAATATACATACCATACTGGTGTCCATGAGCATATGCTCCTTTTGCACATTGCTGCACTGCCCATGTTCTGATGCACTAAGGGGCAGATTTACAAGCCCCGTGCGCCACGTTTGCATCACTTTTCCCATGTTAAAAGTGACGCAAAAGTGGCGCAAGGGGCTTGTAAATAAGCCCCTAAGTACTTTGCCTTGCTGAACATCAATGAGGAAGTAGGAAACATACTAAAGCTGCGGTGACTTTATCTGCCTGGAGGAGCCTTCTCCTGTTTAAGGCAGCCGCGGCCCATGCAGGTAAGAGCGGTGGGGCCGGGTGGGGGATTTTTACAACAGAGGACGACAAGGGAAAATTAATTATTTATTTAATTTCCCCTCATCATTGTCCGTCAAAATCCCGCCCGCCTGGCCCCACTGCTCTTACCTGCACGAGCCGCGCAGTTTTAAGGGTGTAAGTGTGTATATTTTTAAGCAGGACAATAGGGTAGCAGTAGGTGGCAAACATGTGATGACCTGGAGAAGCTGTGAAGTCCCACTGCACTCATAGTACAGGACAATGCTTTCCCCTCTAGCAAAAAGAGAGATACGCTGTGAAGGGCCCGCTACTGTGTTACCTCACGTCACTTGGCCAACTGATCCTCTGACATAAATGAAAGGACCGAAGTTCAATAAATAGTAGACAGCTAATTTTTTTATAAGAGTTTGGATTTCTGAACTGAATATTAAATCAAGAAATAAACCCGGTATCTACAATGAATAGGACACAGAGGCACAAAATGAAGCTGCAGCGGATGCCTCAGTAGAGAAGAGCAAACTGCGACAGTGCTGGACACTTGGGAGCTGCTGGAACTCAGGTGCCAGTGACTAAACTGGACGCTCTTCTGGAGGAGATCGGCTCCACCAGAGACTCAAAAGAAAAGAAAACAGATTCATTAGTGGTGGATGACCACAGGAAATGTCTACATAGGGTAGAGGCAGCCATATCAGAACTTGATCCTACAAGAGACACTCATAAAAGGCTACTAACAGTCATGGGTGAGAAGGAGTGTGTACTGGAGAACAGAGTCGAATACCAGGGGGGGGGTCGGATTGGAAGAAATAACATAAGTGTAATTGAACTGCTTGAGAAAATAGAATATCATTTCTGGAGGACTGGCTGCAAGAGGTGGTGACTCATGTTGGGCTGTCTAAGTTCCTTGCACTTGAGAGAGCACATAGGATACCTACACTCACTCCCAAACATGGTGCACCGCCAAGGCCATTGATGGCAATCCTGGTACACTTTCAAGACCAAGGCTTGATAGTCCACCAGATAAGAACTGCTGTGCCCGATCATGCAAGTGTCTATTTTTCTGTATTTTACTGCCTTGGCAAAAAGACAACATGTGTCCTTCATGTCTGAAAAAAAAGACTGCAAGAGCTTGGTCTTATTTATACTCTTTTTTCCCCAGCTCGACAGAAGGTTCAGGTGGAAGAGAACGTTCTACCCTTGACCGATCCAGCAAGGCATGGGAATGGATGAACAGCTACTATGCTGGAGGACCAACAAGAAAAGGGAAGAGACCCTACAGACCTCACACACGCAAAAGACAACATTCCAGATGGACAAGGGGCGCGAAGGCCCAATGAGACAGAATATTAAAGCAGGAACAGGTGGTTGCTGTTGCAGCAACATTGGGAAGTCCGAAAAAAAGTTTGGACCTACTATAGGGTGCGAAATGGCGTACAGTATCATTGTCCAAACTGCGGATGTGGATCGCCTGGCTGCTCCGGATTTTGAGCATTATTAATTGGCTGCAATAGTGGTAGGTTAGGTGGCATTCAATTTGCTGAAGTAGAGCATAAGATGGGCTTCTTGACACTCCTTACCAGATTCATGTGACTCAGTTGTAGCTCAATACATTTAAGAAAACCATTGTTAAAAATGAAGGTATATATATTCTGATTTTCAAATATATTTGGGTTAGAGAGAATGTACACGAAACTGCCATACTCAAGGGAGATACTTGTATCCTCCTTGATATGTCTACCATATCGAGGAAACTATAGCGAACTATGTGACTGGCCTCTTAAAGGTCTCAAAATATTGTGCAATCTATATGTAGGAAGTAATGACAAAGAATTTCAGGAACTTTGTGAGGAATGCACTGTCCCACAAAGCTTCTTCTTGATGCATAAGGCCCTTCTGGCATCTCTGAGTAGGTGGTGTGACATGGGTATAGCAGAACCTCCTGAAGACAAGAGTGATACCACTTCTATATTGCTCTTTTTGGTGTCTTCTAAGGGCAACCTCTCAAGGCTGCGTGAAAAATGGTGTGCAGAATTGGATGTGCAATTCACCAATACTGACTGGAACACCAAAGGTATCCAAAAATTCTAGATTTAAAGTAGTGCAATACTATTACTTGCACAGACCATATCTCTTCCCTTAGAGAATGAATAACATTTCTGATGTGCTTGTTGTGTGCCCTAGATGTCGTGAGTTGTTTTTTTCCACATGGTCTGGAGCTGTCCAGTGCTAAGAGCTTTCTGGGGTACAATACTATAAATTATCTCTAGTGCCACAGATCGCGTAATCCCAAATACTCTGGTAGTGTGTTTGTTTGGGTCAATTCCCAAGCACTAAAGCCACCACTGTGACGAGCAGATTCATGGACTTGGTACTCATACTGGCTAGTTACCCAATATCCATGAGCTGGAAATGCTCACTGGGCCTGATTTATGGAGATGGATGAAGGAACTAAGCCGATAGGCCAAAAGTGAAACTATTGCTCTTAGAAAAGCAGCGAGAAGGGGCCCTCGCCCATACAGAATAGCGAAAGTCTTAGATGGGGTCATGGTTTCCTCTCTGTTTCTCGACCATACTGGGCAGATTGTATCTTTACAGGCTGGGGATGATTGAAGATTATGGAATGCTGGCCTGCCTCCCTCCCAACCGACATAAGCACATGGTGTGACAGCTGCATTAAGAATAATGCCTGTAATAAGAATGCATTTATGTATGCTCTCTCCACTCCATTGGTTATGGTGAGCCTGTATCACACTTGAAATATTAGTAATTTGCCATCATAGGAAACTTGTATAAGGTAATTTGAGCTATATACTACATCTGATACAGGCAGAAAGTTGTTTTATCTTTTATGATATATGGTAACAACTATGCTATTGCTATGTAGTAGATGGGTGGTATAAGTCATTGCCAACTTAGGGCCTGATTACGATCTTGGTGGATGGGATACTCCATCACAAGCGTGAAGGATATCCCTTCCACCATATTGCAATTCCATTATATCCTATGAAACTTGTAATACGGAGGACGGGATATCCATCAAGTTTGTGATGGAACACATCTGCCACGATCATATTCAGGCCCTACGCTTGCTCTAAACCAATAAAAACTGTCTCACAAAAAAATACTAACAAAGAATAGTAATCCTGTATACATCTCACAAACTAAGGTTACAACATATTTGGGGGCATGTTTACCAAAGCAAATTTGCTGCGCTGTGTTGTGTTGCCTTATGGAGCGAGCTGAACAATGCCATATCTACTAAATACGGCACTCTTCAACTCCCTACTTTTGCTGGCGCATTTGATGCTGCCTAAACCCACTGTAGACACACTCCCAGCATGGTGCAAGTGCCTGCATTACAGGCAGGATTATTTTTCTGCACAAAGGGGTAATTTCCTGCAGACGCAATGTCCTCTTTCTAGGTGTGACTCAGAATGCATGGCACATAGAAAGAGAAAATAAGGAGGAGAAATAAACATATTTCACCTCGTAACACAATGGTTGGAGTATCGTACCACTTTGGCACAATCCCAGGTTTAGTGATTTCAGTATTTCTAGGTTTAAGTCAAATTCCATGGATGGCTGCACGGGAACGATCATGGGCCACGCATGGAATGCCTACTACTACAAAATGTAATGCAACCCAGCACAAGCTGCTGGGTTGCATTACATTTCTTTACAAAGCCATGCAATAGGGTGCAGATTGACCCAGGACCAGTGCTTTAAATGGGCCGGTACTCACCGGTACTGAGTACCGGCACTTCTTAGATTTATCGCTCTGAGTACCGGCACTTCTCTAATGCCCTGGAGAGTACCGGTACTCATGAAAAGGTAGGCTCATTGGCAGTGCTGGTGAGCAGAAGTAGAACGTGTCTCTGGCAGCCAAGGCGCCGCTTCTGCAGCACCGATCTGAGCTCCAGCTGAGCTATTCAGCAGGGCTCATTTGAATAATGTCCGAGTGCTCACCATCACGCTGTGCTTGACAGAGCAGGGTCCATTCAGGCCCTGTGCTGTCAATCACATTCACACTATCCTGTGCGTTCGTGCAAGTACAGGAATCATGTCAGTCCCCTGGCAGTGGCAATCAGCCTACGGCCAGTCCAGTCCGGCCCTGGTGGCAATTAAAAAAGCCATGGTAGGTGAAGAGAAAAGATGGCTTTTATCATACCTGAGTCTTTTGTGTCTGCTATGTTTGTGTGTATCCCTGTTTTTGTAAGAAAAAAGTGAAAGAAAGAGAGAGAGAATCAAGACACTCTCGGGAGGTATTTTAAAGAAAATGTGTGGCACTTTGTTTGTACATGTCTGCTCTGCGACAAAGATTCATTAATAACGTAAAAGGGAGGGTTGGTGGGTGAGTGGATGAGTGAGTGGATGGATGAGTGAGCAAGGGTGGATGTATAGATGGATGGATGAGTGAAAGCATGCATGGGTGAAAGAGGGTGGATGATTGGATAAAAGGGCGGATGATGGGTGGATAAGTGAAAGTTTGGATGGATGAATGAAAAGTAGGGAGGATGGATGAAAGGGTGGATGATGGATGAGTGAAAGGAGGGATTGAGTGAAAGGGTGGATAGAATAAAGGAGTGAAAGGGTTGATGGATGGATGAGCGAAAGGATTGATGGATGAGGGAATGGGTGGATAAAGAGATGGATGAGTGAAAGGATGAATGGATAGGTTTGGAGATGGATGGATGGATAGGTTTGGATATGAAGGGTGGATAGACGGAATGGTGAAAAACTGAATGATTGATGAAAGACTGAATAGACGATAGAATGTAAAGGTTAAATGGTGGACATCACAGGTAAATGGTAGGATGAATGGATAGATTGATGGAAGAGACAAGAGATATCTTCTGGGGAGGGTCATGATGAGTTGCTTCATTTGCTTTGTGCCATAAGAGCTTTGGTGCGACGTGGGGATATTTTAAGTTTTTTCCTTCTCGCGTGCTCAAAAATATATAGTATTGTGCCAAACAGCAATTAACAGTATGACATTAAGAAGGTGCAACTATTGCAAAAAAAGGAAATGTTAACGTATTATCACATTTCTCTTTCATTTTGTGTAATGAGTTAACCTGTTTTGTGTATTTAAACACATTTCTCATGTGTTTTGGTATGTGCTGCAACTAATATAGAAGTTGTTAAGTATCATCAATCCTTGCCCTTAGCCCCGCCCCTAGCCCCACCCCCTCACTACACCTCTAGCTCATTTTAATGAGTACCTGCACTTATTTTTTCCCATTTAAAGCACTGCCCAGGACCCAGCTCTAGGGTGGTGCGATGGGTTGCACCACACCAGGCAGTGACTTCCAGAGGTGCTGTGTTTTCAAGTGTTGTATGATTTTAAAAGCATCTGCTGCCACGTTCCTTGCCTCCAGAAATGTTCAAGCAGCCATAAAAATACCATGATAACTCTGGTGGTTAATGGACCTGCTGGAGAGAGATCAGAGTTTTGTCGAGTGGTAATTTTGACTCACCTAAAGTAGTACAGGGAGAGTTCATATGCCTCCTGCAAAGAGTGTGTACCATGCAGATCACAAAGTCCATAAATGTAGCTAGTTAAGCAGGTTACTGCTCTTGTCAGAGAGATCCTTTAGTTACTTGCAGTTCATAGGTTAAAATCCTGGTATAGGACAGTGAGCTATTAACTGTCATCAAAGAGTGCATGCAAACTGGAAAGTAAAGGTTGGAGGGTTATGATTCCCCCGTCTTTCCTTATCCTAATGTTGTAAAAAGGGTTCATTTGATATAAATCTTTCTTATTAGTAAAACATTTGTGTTATGTTTTAAATTCTGAGTTTGTGCTTCTCCTCCAGACCAAGCACTCTTAACCCACACTGTCTACCATTATGGATGACATGTGACTCCTACACCTTGTCATCCTCTGTCTTAACTAACATTGCCTATACACTGATTTACACACTTATGATTCATTGTCTCGTGTGTAATGGGTGTGTAAAACAAAAAAATGCATGTGATTTAGAGTTGTTATAAAGACTTAAGGGTGGTAGTGAGGGAATCTGCGAGGAAGGTCATGGCGGGGGGGCGCCAACAACATTGTGGCACAGGGTGTCACCGGTGCTAAAGCCGGCCCTGGAACGGCCCTTGAGTGCCTTTTTAAATCTTACTTAAGAAGTAACTTTAGGACTACTAACTTCTGTGAATACCGAAATGAGTAAGTTCATTCTGTGAATACCAAAATGAGTAAGTGTATTCTGTGAATACCTAAAAAGTACTAACTTTACGTTTACGTTTACGTTTTTGACGTAAGTTAGTTCTGTGAATCAGGCCCGCTGTGAATGGGTGTTGCAGCAAAATCAGATCCCCACTTTATTAAATCCGAGATAAATTGGATTGGTTCATTTTTCAAAAAGTCACACTTTGTTTTGTGCTGCAATCAATGCAGCTAAACAAACTTCTCAATTCCAACCTCTAGTTTCCTGCAAGAAACAGCAAGGCCTTTTATCAAACGATTTATAAACCTGGATATGATTGGCTGGGGGAATTTTGCTACCTTAATAACTGGGAACACATGACACTTTGACAAATCTACCCTTTCATCTGTTTTGTGGGGACAGCAGTTTTAGTATGAAAGAAAAAAAACGTGATTAGCCATTAAAGACAATGACACCGACTATCAAATACATTTACTGGACATTTTAAAAGATGTCATTGATTATCCATTTGATAAAATACCATAAAAGGTCCAGCTACTTCCTGCAGAGATATAAAAATTGATCATAAAGAAATGAGAAGAAAACGTTATTGACTATATTGCTCTGCCATTCAGCTAGTGAGATCAAAGACGGCTGCCTGGTTTGGAAAAACTGTGCCACACTGCGTTACATCTTTCCCTGATATTTTTCCTCTAATGCACTCCATTATTTTGAGAGCCCTTTGCAGATGCTCAATGACTTTGTAAACATCAGGTCTGACATGTCATCAGTGATGTCATCAGTGATGTCACTGACCATGTCATGAGTGATGTCATATGTGACGTCATCAGCAGTGCATTGCGGGGGCGCGAGTTATAGTTAGCTGAACTAACTATAACAGGGGAATTTCTCTGGTTTTGTACGAGTGAAATGTCCAACTAACTATAACTTTCCCTAAAACCTATGTTTTTTCAGTGAATTTCAAAGGTTTTTAAATGCTAATTTCTAACTATAACGTGCCTGAAACCTATGGTTTTTTCCAGTGAATTTCAAAGGTTTTTAAATGCTAATTTCTAACTATAACATGCCTGAAACCTATGGTTTTTAAGTGAATTTCAAAGGTTTTTTAAATGCTAGTTTCTAACTATGCCTACAGAGGTAGGACATGTGAAGAAAGAAGAAGAAAAGCGCAGAAAGAAGGAAGACAAATGCAGAAAGAGGCAACAGAAGTCCAGAAAGATGAAGAAAAGTGCAAGAAGAAGGAAGAGATGTGCAGAAAGAACCAACAGAGGAGTAGAAAGTACTCCTGTGCCCCCAACTTTTTGCTGATGGGTACTGGTGGTAACTGACTCTGTCTCTGGTGGTAAAAGACACTTAGAATACAGTGAAACACCAACATACACTAGGGAACACTCTGCGTTGGGGTACCCCTGTGATTAGCATGACCTCCTCTGTATTTGCCATGAGTTAGTGCCTGGGTCATTGGATGAGTACATGGGTACTGACTGGATGATTAGAGTACTGCAAGGAGAGTGGATGGTGAATTTATAAGTGCTTGTGTTTTGGCGGAGTGATTGGATAAGTACATGGTGCTCGCTGGTTGATTGGAGGAGGTCATGGGTAGTGACAGGGCGATGGCTGGACTGCATCAGTAGTGCTCAGGGTAAGTTGGAGGATTAATTCCTCTTGAATCGTGAGGGTCCCAATTTGATAAAAGCCCTGGTGGTGGCGGTCCCCGGGGCTTGGGGGGGCCTTGGAGGCCCCCCCAAACATTAAAAAAACAAGCCCCGGGAGGTGGCGGTCCCCGGGGCTGTGGGGGCCCCCGCGGGCCCTGCATATATTTGTTGGCAATGCCCCCGGGACCTGGCCCACCCGGGGATCTCAATTAAATGAAGCACGGTATCCCGCGCTTCATTTTTTTTACATTTCGGCGGGATTCGCGACCCCAGCTCGAATTACGGCAATTTTTTTTAAAAAAATGCTTTTTTTGGCCCTGAGCAGGCCTAGGGGGTCAGGGTGTTTCTACCCTGCCCCCTTTTCTTCTTTTTCACCTTTGTTTCCCTGTTTTCTTGTGACTCGGTTCTACCGAGTCACAAGATGGCTGCCAACATTTCCTGCTTTGGAGTGTTGGCAGCCAATTAAAATGAAGCTCGTGGTCGGGAGGGTTCGCGGATCCTCCGCGCCTCTAGATATCGATATTTGTTTTTTTACAATTTCTCAGCAACTACCGAACGGATTTACACCATTTTTAAAAAGGTCGCTTTCTGAGCCAAGCAGTTCTCAAATAGCGACAAAGCACTTTTGAATTATTTGTTATCTCTATGTTTTTTTATCCAGTTGACCACTTGATTAAATGTTACGCTTAGGGGAGCAAATGTGGTGTTACCAAGTTGGAGTTTCTGCTTCACCTCGTCATTCTGTGATTCTGGTCAAATCACTTAATCTCCCCATGCCTACAACCAAAATGAGTTTGTCCTTGTATGATGTAACCAATGCTCATGTAAAGCACTCCAATATCTGACCAGCCTGCACTATATAAAACTGCAAAAAAACAAAGGATAAAAAGTGTTTTCCACACTTTTGTCATTGGGCTATACGTGGGCTACATCTGGGTGATATTTGCGCTACATTTGGGCTCATTTTTCTCTGGTGGCCATCTTGGGAGACTTCAATTACATTCATTAAACTTTATTCGATCTGATTTAGAAACATAGATCATAAAAGTGTACATAAAAACAGTAAATCCTCTTTCTTAATACAATACAGTGAGAATTAATTAAAACCAGTAGGTAAAAACGGGTGTTACAAAGCCCGGTTCAGAGCAACATCAGGTTAACAGAATAGTAAAGTTCAATGTTTCGCAAGATCAATCTCATGTACTTTGTGCAAAATACGCAATAAGGGGTCCAAGTAAGATGCAACGCTCCAATACCTGACCAGTCTGCACTATATAAAACTAAAAGTAAAAAGTGTTTTCCACACTTCTGTAATTGGGCTACATGTGGGCTACATGTGGGTGATATTTGTGCTACATTTGGGCTCTTTTTTCTCTGGTGGCCATCTTGGGATACTTATTTGTTATGAAGTTTCCTAATTTCGTAATTTACTGCAGTTTCCTCAGTAGGAAATGCTTTCAGTTTTTTACTTTGATTCCATCAAGAAGGCATTCAGATGTGTCACACATTTGCAATAAATTCAGAATGTTAGCACTCTAGTTGCTCATTAGATCACTGTAGTAAAGCTACTGCTCACCAGGGAGTTAACTGGAAGTCTACCGCTGGTATTGAAAGTGATTGTTTCAGTCTGCATGTCAGAATGTTCTAATGAAATAGAAGAGGATTTGAGATCTCACTTAAAACATGCCCTAATTTTTCTTTCTGCAGAACTAACCATAATTTCTATGGCAAAATGAACCCCCTCATTTTTTTCCTTTTTAAATTAAATGTTTTAAGTGTTACCGGTTTATTCCAATCAAGTTGGTTTGAGGTGTGCCATAATTTTGTCATAAGTAAGACTGTTAGCGCTCTAGCTGTTCTTTAGAACACTCTGGGAAGCTGCAGTAGAACACAAAGGAATCAACTGGCAGGCTGCTCCTATTGAAATATAACAGGAAGATATTTGTAATCTCACTTAAAACATGTCCTCATTTTTCTTTCTACAGCACTAACCATAATTTCTATGACAAAATGAACCCCCTCATTTTGTTCCTTTTTAAATTAAATGTTTTAAGTGTTACCGGTTTATTCCAATCAAGATGGATTCAGGTGTGCCATAATTTTTTCATAAGTAAGACTGTTAGCGCTCTAGTTGTTCTTTAGAACACTCTGGGAAGCTGCAGTAGAACACAAAGGAATCAACTGGCAGGCTGCTCCTGTTGAAATATAACAGGAAGATATTTGAGATCTCACTTAAAACATGTCCTAATTTTTCTTTCTACAGCACTAACCATAATTTCTATGACAAAATGAACCCCATCATTTTGTTCCTTTTTAAATTAAATGTTTTAAGTGTTACCAGTTTATTCCAATCAAGATGGCTTCAGGTGTGCCATACTTTTGTCATAGGTAAGGCTGTTAGCGCTCTAGTTGTTCTTTAGAACACTCTGGGAAGCTGCAGTAGAACACAAAGGAATCAACTGGCAGGCTGCTCCTGTTGAAATATAACAGGAAGATATTTGAGATCTCACTTAAAACATGTCCTAATTTTTATTTCTACAGCACTAACCATAATTTCTAAGACAAAATGAACCCCATCATTTTGTTCCTTTTTAAATTAAATGTTTTAAGTGTTACCAGTTTATTCCAATCAAGATGGCTTCAGGTGTGCCATACTTTTGTCATAGGTAAGGTTGTTAGCGCTCTAGTTGTTCTTAAGAACACTCTGGGAAGCTGCAGTAGAACACAAAGGAATCAACTGACAGTCTCTGCCCTTGTTGGATTGACATGTTTTACTGAGAATGTCAGACTTCATTCTCACATGACTGAGAAAGATAATGAGAATTTACAGAAAATATGCTCTCATTTTAGCTTCTGGAGCACCTTCCAAACCTCTGTGGGACAAGCATGAGAACATTGTTTTCTCTCAAACGTGATTCATGAAATCCCAGCAGAAGGTTTTTCACAGGGTAAAATCACCCTAGAACACACCACAATTCCTAAAATTAGTATGGTACCATCAACAAATGAATTCAAATGTAACTAAAGTCTGTTATCACCCTTTATAGTTCTTCTTTTGGTGACCCTCAAAATCTTCTATTCACTACAATGCATTTCATTGGGGTGCTATCATGTATATTGGTCCCAAGATGGCTGCCAACACTTCTTGGATGAAGTGCTGACAGCCAATCAGATCTCACGATGACATGTGTGGTTAGGCTCCGCCCAGATATATAAAGTTCTTTTTCCTTTAATATTTAAAAAACTACAGAACGGATTTACACCATTTTTGAAAAGGTCGCTTTCTGAGGAAAGCAGTACCTTTATGCCAAATTTGGGGTAAATCCGTTCAGTAGTTTCCGCTGTAGCCTTGCACAAAGTTCCCTATGGGAAATTGATTTTTTGACTCTTATTTTTTGAATTTCTCAGCAACTACTGAACGTATTTACACCATTTAACAAAAAGGGCTCTTTCTGAACCAAGGGCTACCTTTTTGCAAAATTTGGTGTAATTCCGTTCAGCAGTTCGGGCTGCAGCTTTGTCTAAAGTTTCCTATGGAAAATAACATGGAGAAAACACGTTTTGGGACCCCCCTTTTTTCTCGGCCCCCGCTTGCCGAATCACCCTGAAACTTTCAAGATAGGAGCGGACCGGAGCGCCCCACGAGTTTTGAAAATTTCACGAAGATTCGTCGACCGGCGCCAAAGTTATTGGGAATAGAATGTTGTGAATCTCCTATGGAAAATAGGTCCTAACTATAACTACCTACTGGCGACCGCCAGTAGGTAATATATCTATATATATATATCTATATTCACTGAAAAAACCATAGGTTTTAGGGACAGTTATAGTTAGTTGGAAATTGCACTCGTACAAAACCCGTGAAATTCCCCCGTTATAGTTAGTTCAGCTAACTATAACTCGCGCCCCGCAATGCACTGCTGATGACGTCACATATTACATCACTCATGACATGGTCAGTGACATCACTGATGACATCACTGGTGACATCTCAAATGACATCACTGATGACATCATCCAGTGACTGTGTGTTTCTGTAAAGTTTAAATATTTTTAATATATATAGGGAAAGGCGTATTGAAGAATGAGTGGGTGTATAAGTGTCTGTATGGATGATTTAGTAGGTGCGTGACTAACTCTATAAGTGAGTGATTAAACGTATCTTACTGAATGCATGGGTTAGTGACTAAACTGAGTGAATGTCTGTATCCGTCTGTCTGTTCCTGTGTAAGTGGCTGCATGGGTTTGTGAATAGCTACATGAGTGTCTATATGAGTTATTGATTGGTTGTCTGAGTATCTGTATGGGTGCCTGAGTGTTTGTGTGGGTGGGGTGTGTGCGACTCTGTGCATAGATGTGTGAGTGGGTGATTCACTGGGTGGATGGTTTCAAGAGTGCATCTGTGATAGACTGTATGGGTGGGTAAGTGTGTGTAAGAGTGTGTTAGTGAGTGAATGTATGTCCCAGTGGTACATGTGTGAGTAACTACATATGTGAAAGGCAGTATATATGTGTGTTGGAGTATATAAATAGCTATAAGCGAGAGTGTGTGATTGTGAGAGTGACTGTATGGATGAGTGTGTGCTTGTATCAGTGATTGTATAAGAGCGTAAGAATGTGCTAGTATTTGTATGAGTAAGTGAGCTGGTGTGTGTATAACTGTATAGGTGAGTAAATGGCAGTGTGTTTAATTATTTGCATGACTGACTAGGTGTGTGAGTACCTCTATGGATGAGTGGTGGTGTTTGAGTGTCTATATAGGAGTATGAGTGCATATGATAGTCCTGTACTGAGTGACCGTAAGTATGAGTGACTGTACGGGTGAGTGAGTGGATGTGTGTGTAGACCTAAAAATCAGTGAATGGGTATGTAGTTATTGGTGTTGGAGTGTCTATGGTTTTGCGAATGGCAGTCTGTAATTTAGAGTGGGTGTATCAAAGGTTATATTAGGGTGTGAGGAGGTGCATCAGATTATCACGTGGATGATGTCATCAGTGATGTCATCAGTAATGTCATTTGAGATGTCATCAGTGATGTCATGAGTGATGTCACTGACCATGTCATGAGTGATGTAATATGTGACGTCATCAGCAGTGTATTGCGGGGGCGCGAGTTATAGTTAGCTGAACTAACTATAACGGGGGAATTTCACGGGTTTTGTACGAGTGCAATGTCCAACTAACTATAACTGTCCCTAAAACCTATGGTTTTTTCAGTGAATTTGTAAGGTTTTTTAAATGCTAATTTCTAGCTATAACGTGCCTGAAACCTATGGTTTTTTCAGTGAATTTCAAAGGTTTTTTAAATGCTAATTCCTAACTATAACATGTCTGAAACCTATGGTTTTTTTCAGTGAATTTCAAAGGTTTTGTAAATGACAATTTTTAAATGTATTAATTGTTATATTTATTTATTTGATACTGATTTACTACATTTTTTTAAACTATTTATTTTTAGATATTTTATTTTTTAAATTACATTGTAATTACATTATACATTACATTACAAAATATACTTTCTCAGAATGAATTACTTTAGTTTAAATACTTTGCAAATAGGCAATAGACTTTTAAGTACAGTAGTTACAGTTGTTGCAATGGGCAACACAATTTCAAACACAATGCAACATTGAGCTCAATGTGAATTTCTAGTTAAATGCAATTAGTTACTTTATGGATTACTTTTCTAACCACAGGACTGGATCCTAGATTCAGTCCTGGGACATCTCCTGTAAACAGTTGAGTAAAAGCGTTTTGGTTACAGTAGTGATTTGTAAGGAATATTATTGTATTTTAAAAGTTGACACAGAAACTTTTTCACATAGAATCACCAATGTTATCCTATGGGAGGAAATTCACTTAGCAGGTAAGTAGTGTTATCGTTACTTTTTCTTACTCAGTGGTGGATCCTGGATCCAGCACTGGTGCATCTCCTTTAAACAGTTGAAAGAATGCTTTTAAGTTATACAGGCAATTTTTAAGGAATATTTGTAGTTTGTGAAAATCGACACTTTGAAACTTTTCTGCTGAAAACCAGACAATGGATTCCTATGGAAGGAAATACAAGTTACTGGTAAGTACTGTTAGAATTACTTTTCAGGGTCAGTGCTGGGCTAAAAGATGCAGCACTGGGTTCTCTCCTGATAACAGGTGAGTAAATCGGAATTCGTAGTTCGGCTGATTTTAGAGGAATATTATAAAGTTCCAAAACTCCACACACAGAAGAATTTCCAAGTGAAACCAGTCAATGTTAGCCTATGGAAGGAAATTCAAGTTACTGGTAAGTACGGTTAGAATTACTTTTCAGGATCTGTACTGGGCTCAAAGATGCAGCACTGAGGTCTCTCCTGATAACAGGTGAGTAAATCGGAATTCGTAGTTCGGCTGATTTTAGAGGAATATTTGCACAATGGTGAAGGAAGGGGTGGGGCCTGAGGTGACATGTCTGCAAACACGCCCTGTGGCGCGTTTTAAGTTGGAGAATTAATTCCTCCTCAATCCCGAGGGTCCCTAGAGGCCAACTAGCCCACCAGATACCTCCAGTATGCGCCAGAGAGCTGCGTTGCAGAGAGGTGTTCAGAGGCTACGCCCCTTTTTACAACACTCTGCAACGCAGCTCCATGGCGCTTACTGGAGGTACCTGGTGGGCTAGTTGGCCCCCAGGGACCCTCAGGATTGAAGAGGAATTAATTCCTGAACTTAAAACACGCCACAGGGCCTGTTTGCACACATGTCACCTGAAGCCCCGCCCCCTCCCTTCACCACTGTGCAAACGCGCCCGTGGCGCGTTTTAAGTTGGGGGATTAACTCCCTTCAATCCTGAGGGTCCCTGGAGTCCAAGTAGCCCACCATGTACCTCCAAAAAGCGCCACAGAGCTGCGTTGCAAAGAGGTGTAAAAAGGGGCGTGGCCTCTGTACACCTCTCAGCAACGCAGCTCCCTGGCGCATACTGGAGGTTCCTGGTGGGCTAGTTGGCCCCCAGGCACCCCCAGTATTCAAGGGGAGTTCGTTCCCCATCTGCAATCGCGCCAGGGGGCGCGTTTGCAGACTGCTGCAGCGAGGGGGCGGGGCCTCCGGCACGATGACGGTCTTTTTTACTTTTTTTTTGTATGGGAGGGGGCTGCGTGGCCCCCCTTCCCTCGGCCACTTTTGGCCCCGGGGACCCCATCCCCGGGGCCTGAGCATTTTCTTTTTTTTTTTTTAAACGGGAAGGGGGCTGTTTGGCCCCCATCCCCCGGGGCATGCCCTCTTTTTTTTTTTTTTTTTAATATTTGGAGGGGGGCTGCGTGGCCCCCCTCCTCAGGCCATTTAAGGCCCCGGGGACCCCATCCCCCAGGGCTGGCCCTCTCCGTTGGGGACCGTGGGGTGGTCCCCAATCACCTCACGGTCCCGCCGGCTCCCCGCATCCCTCGGGAGCCGGCATTGCTTTTCCACATGGGGAGCTGCTAAGATGCAGCTCCCCGTGTGGAAAGCAATTTGCTTTGAATTTTGGAAGAGAGAGCAGGTTTCCTGCTCTCTCTACAAAATTCAAAGCAGTTTGCTATGACAGAACGGGAGCCGTGAGGCTCCCGCCCTGCCATAGCAAACTACAGTGTCCCGGGCTAGGCACCCCGGGACACTGCAGGAGCTGGCCCTGGGGGTGGTGGTCCCCAGGGCCATCAAGGCTCCAGGAGGGGGCCGCGCGGCCCCCTCCCAACATGTTGAAAGCCCCAGGAGGTGGTGGTCCCCGGGCGCTGGGGGTCCGTAACAGACCCCATATTTAACGATTTAGTGCCCCGGGGAGGTGGCGGTCCCTGGGGCGTGTGGGGGGGCTGGAGCCCCCACACACAACTAATTTTAATTTAAAAAAAAGAAGCCCGGGGGGGGGGTTGCAGTCCCCGGGGCTGCGGGAGGGCTGAGAGCCCTCCCGCACCATTTTGTTTAACAATTTAGTGCCCCGGGGAGGTGGCGGTCCCCGGGGCGTGTGGGGGGGCTAGAGCCCCCCACACAACTAATTTTAATTTTAAAAAAAGAAGCCCCGGGGGGGTGGCGGTCCCCGGGCTTGGGAGGGCCTTAGAGGCCCCCCCATATAATTATTAATAAACCCCTGCATGCCCCCGGGACTTGGCCCACCCGGGGGCCAATTAACCACGAAGCGCGGGAGGCCGCGCTTCGTTTTTTTTTTTATCGGCAGGATCCGCGCACCCAGCGCGTTTTTTGCCGATTTTTTAAAAAAAAATTGGGGCCCTGAGCAGGCCTAGGGGGTCAGGGTGTTTCTATCCTGCCCCCTTTTTGCGTTTTGCGCAGTTGTTTTACTGCTTTCTTGTTCCTCGGTTCTACCGAGGAACAAGGTGGCTGTCAACACTTCCTGATTTGGAGTGTTGACAGCCAATTACCATACAGCTTGTGATCGGGAGGGTACGCGGACCCTACGCGGCCATAGATATATATGTGATTTTACTTTTGATTTTCTCAGGAACTACTGAACGGATTTACAACATTTAAGCAAAAGGCACGACTCTGAACCAAGGGCTACCTTTTTGGCAAATTTGGTGTAATTCCGTTCAGCAGTTCGGGCTGTAGCTGCGATGAAAGGTCCCTGTGGAAAAATGAATGGGGAAAACACGTTTTGTGACCCCCTTTTTTCTCGGCCCCCGCTTGACAAATCACACCGAGACTTTCAAGATAGGAGCGGACCGGAGCGGGCCACAAAGTCTGAAAATTTCGCGAAGATTCGTCAACCGGCGCCAAAGTTATTTCAAATAGAATGTTGCGGATTTCCTATGGAAAATAGGTCCTAACTATAACTATCTACTGGCGACCGCCAGTAGATAATATATATATTATCTACTGGCTGTCGCCAGTAGATAGTTATAGTTAGGACCTAGTTTCCATAGGAAAAGCGTTTTTTCTTTTCCCAATAACTTTGGCGCCGGATGACGAAACTTCGCAAAAGTTTCAAACCTAGTGGGGCGCTCTGGTCAGCTCCTATCCTGAAAGTTTTGGGTTGATTCATCAAGCGGGGGCCGAGGAAACTTTAGACACGGCTACAGCCCAAACTGCTGAATGGAATTACACCAAATTTGGCAAAAAGGTAGCCCTTGGTTCAGAAAGCGCCCTTTTTTTTAAATGGTGTAAATCTGTTCAGTAGTTTTTGAGATATTAAAGGAAAAAAATCTTTATATATCTGGGCGGCACCTAACTACACAAGCACGAGCTTGGCTCTAATTGGCTGCCAACACTTCAATCCAGGAAGTGTTGGCAGCCATCTTGGTGCAATGCTTTTAGGTCTCGCCTAGCAACGCAGCACATGCGCTGCTCACTACACAAACACCACTGCACTGCCCTAAACCCTAAAACACTACCCCAGCACGACCCCCTACACTGCACGAACACCACTGCACTGCCCTAAACCCTAAAACACTACCCCAGCACGACCCCCTACACTGCGCGAACACCACTGCACTGCCCTAAACCCTAAAACACTAACCCCAGCACGACCCCCTACACTGCCCGAACACCACTGCACTGCCCTAAACCCTGAAACACCACCCCCAGCATGACCCCCTACACTGCCCGAACACCACTGCACTGCCCTAAACCCTAAAATACCAACCCAAGCACGACCCCCTACACTGCCCGAACACCACTGCACTGCCCTAAACCCTGAAACACTACCCCCAGCACGACCCCCTACACTGCCCGATCACCACTGCACTACCCTAAACCCTGAAACACCACCCCCAGCACGACCCCCTACACTGCCCGAACACCACTGCACTGCCCTAAACCCTGAAACATCACCCCCAGCAAGACCCCCTACACTGCCTGAACACCACTGCCCTAAACCCTGAAACACCACCCCCAGCAAGACCCCTACACTGCCCGAACACCACTGCACTGCCCTAAACCCTGAAACACCACCCCCAGCACGACCCCCTACACTGCCCGAACACCACTGCTCTGCCCAAAACCCTGAAACACTAGCCCCAGCAAGACCCCCTACACTGCCTGAACACCACTGCCCTAAACCCTGAAACACCACCCCCAGCAAGACCCCTACACTGCCCGAACACCACTGCACTGCCCTAAACCCTGAAACACAACCCCCAGCACGACCCCCTACACTGCCCGAACACCACTGCTCTGCCCAAAACCCTGAAACACTAGCCCCAGCACGACCCCCTACACTGCCCGAACACCACTGCACTGCCCTAAACCCTGAAACACCAGCCCCAGCACGACCCCCTACACTGCCCGAACACCACTGCACTGCCCTAAACCCTGAAACACCAGCCCCAGCACGACCCTTTACACTGCCCGAACACCACTGCACTAAACCCTGAAACACCAGCCCCAGCACGACCCCCTACACTGCCCGAACACCACTGCACTGCCCTAAACCCTGAAACACCAGCCCCAGCACGACCCCCTACACTGCCCGGACACCACTGCACTGCCCTAAACCCTGAAACACCAGCCCCAGCACAACCCCCTACACTGCCCGAACACCACTGCACTGCCCTAAACCCTGAAACACCACCTCCTGCACGACCCCCTACACTGCCCGAACACCACTGCACTGCCCTAAACCCTGAAACACCAGCCCCAGCACGACCCTTTACACTGCCCGAACACCACTGCACTGCCCTAAACCCTGAAACACCAGCCCCAGCACGACCCCCTACACTGCCCGAACACCACTGCACTGCCCTAAACCCTGAAACACCAGCCCCAGCACGACCCCCTACACTGCCCGGACACCACTGCACTGCCCTAAACCCTGAAACACCTGTCCAAGCACGACCCCCTACACTGCCTGAACACCACTGCACTGCCCTAAACCCTGAAACACCACCTCCTGCACGACACCCTACACTGCCCGAACACCACGGCACTGCCCTAAACCCTGAAACACCACCCCCAGCATGACCCCCCTACACTGCCCGGACACCACTGCACTGCCCTAAACCTTGAAACACTACCCCCAGCAAGACCCCTACACTGCCCGAATACCACTGCACTGCCCTAAACCCTGAAACACCACCCCCAGCAAGACCCCCTACACTGCCCGAACACCACTGCCCTAAACCCTGAAACACCACCCCCAGCAAGACTCCCTACACTGCTCGAACACCACTGCACTGCCCTAAACCCTGAAACACCACCCCCAGCACGAACCCCTACACTGCACGAACACCACTGCTCTGCCCAAAACCCTGAAACACCAGCCTTAGCACAAACCCCTACACTGCCCGAACACCACTGCACTGCCCTAAACCCTGAAACACCAGCCCCAGCATGACCACCTACACAGCCCGAACACCACTGCACTGCCCTAAACCCTGAAACACCAGCCCCAGCACGACCCACTACACTGCCCGAACACCACTGCACTTCCCTAAACCCTGAAACACCAGCCCCAGCACGACCCACTACACTGCCCGAACACCACTGACCTGCCCTAAACCCTGAAACACCAGCCCCAGCACGACCCCTACACTGCCCGAACACCACTGCACTGCCCTAAACCCTGAACCACCACCCCCTGCACGACCCCTACACTGCCCGAACACCACTGCACTGCCCTAAACCCTGAAACACCACCCCCAGCACAACCCCTACACAGCCCGGACACCACTGCACTGCCCTAAACCCTGAAACACCACCCCCAGCAAGACCCCCTACACTGTCCGAACACCACTGTACTGCCCTAAACCCTGAAACACCACCCCCAGCAAGACCCCCTACACTGCCCGAACACCACTGCCCTAAACCCTGAAACACCACCCCCAGCAAGACCCCCTACACTGCCCGAACACCACTGTCCTAAACCCTGAAACACCAACCCAGCACGAACCCCTACACTTCCCGAACACCACTGCTCTGCCCAAAACCCTGAAACACCAGCCCCAGCACGAACCCCTCCACTGCCCGAACACCACTGCACTGCCCTAAACCCTGAAACACCAGCCCCAGCACGACCCCCTACACTGCCCGAACACCACTGCACTGCCTTAAACCCTGAAACACCAGCCCCAGCACGACCCCCTACACAGCCCGAACACCACTGCACTGCCCTAAACCCTGAATCACCAGCCCCAGCACGACCCCCTACACTGCCCGAACACCACTGCACTGCAATAAACCCTGAAACACCAGCCCCAGCACGACCCCCTACACTGCCCGAACACCACTGCACTGCCCTAAACCCTGAAACACCAGCCACAGTATGACCCCCCTACACTGCCCGAACACCACTGCACTGCCCTAAACTCTGAAACACCAGCCCCAGCACGACCCCCTACACTGCCCGAACACCACTGCACTGCCCTAAACCCTGAAACACCACCCCCAGCAAGACCCCCTACACTGCCCGAACACCACTGCACTACCCTAAACCCTGAAACACCACCCCAGCAAGACCCCTACACTGCCCGAACACCACTGCACTGCCCTAAACCCTGAAACACCACCCCCAGCAAGACCCCCTACACTGCCCGAACACCACTGCCCTAAACCCTGAAACACCACCCCCTGCAAGACCCCTACACTGCCCGAACACCACTGCACTGCCCTAATTCGTTACATTCATATGTACCACAATATTACAATGAAGATTGGGTCTATGCGTGTCAGAAATTGACAATTATAAAGATTTATTCAAAATACGAGAAAACAAAACAAAACATAAATTGGTGAGTGGGTGGGACGTGACAGGGTATTGGGAAATCAGCCGATTTCCTAACCACAGGCAGGTGACTTAAAAGTGATTTTAGTGTAAAATTATAAATTGCAAGAAGTCACAATCAAAAATACATCTTGTACTCCACAATTAATAAGAATTTACAGTTTAGAGTTAAGATGTAAGAGTCAACGACGTTTCGATCCCCAACATAGTCATGGGATCATCATCAGGACTAATCAATAAAGCAAGTGCCTGGGAAGTTGCTAAATAGCTAGCAGATGGAACAATCCGGCGATCAGTAAAACAGATGGTCGTCACAGGGTGATCGACAATTTGGTGCGACTGCCGTAAGGTCAGAACAAGTGACCTAATTACAGGAATGGCTCCAAGGACCGATATAATTGCCACTACAGGACGATAGTCGGTAGCGCAAGAATAAGGATGATAAAATAGTAGGGCGCCAGATCCGCAGTAGCGGGAAAGTTGCAGCCGTAGTTAGGCGTGCAGAAGGGACATCAAGATGATGGACCAGCCGCTGTGCTCAAAGGTAGGCACGGAAAGGA
>CAWUFW010027803.1:0-24893 GCA_963921515.1 Calotriton arnoldi
TCACCTACTTGGTTGACCTGGCCACAAGCAGGACACCCAAAAGGGTTATCCATGTGAACCGCCTAAAGCTCTACCATGACAGGGCTGACATCACCATGCTGATGGTGACTGATGAGGATCAGGAGACGGAGAGTGAACCTCTCCCTGACCTCCTCTCATACAGCCCAAAAGATGGGTCAGTGGATGGAGTTGTCTTTTCAGACACCCTCTCTGCCCAACAGCAGACTGATTTCAAGCAAGTCTTGCATCAGTATGCCAAGCTCTTTTCCTTGACCCCTGGTCAGACAAACTGGTGTACCCATGATGTGGACACTGGTGACAGTTCACCTGTCAAAAACAAGATCTATCGACAGTCAGACCAAGTCAAAGAAAGCATCAGAGCTGAGGCCAGCAAGATGCTGGAGTTAGGGGTTATTGAACCCTCTGAGAGCCCCTGGGCCAGCCCAGTGGTTCTAGTCCCCAAACCTCATCCACAGGGTGGAAAGAGAGTAATTAGGTTTTGTGTGAATTACAGAGGGCTCAACTCTGTCACCAAGACAGATGCTCACCCTATCCCAAGAGCAGATCAATTGATAGACAAATTGGGTGGACCCAATTTGTCTAAGTACCTTTGACTTAACTGCAGGGTACTGGCAAATTGGCATGGCCCCAGGAGCAAAGGAAAAGACAGCATTCTCCACACCTGATGTGCAATATCAGTTTACTGTTATGCCCTTTGGTTTAAAGAATGCCCCGGACACCTTCCAGAGGTTGGTGAATCAAGTCCTTGCTGGATTGGAGTCCTTTAGTGCAGCTTATCTAGATGATATTGCTGTCTTTAGCTCCACCTGGCAGGATCACCTGATCCACCTTGGGAAGGTTTTAAATGCCCTACAAACTGGATGCCTAACTATCAAGGCATCCAAATGCCAGATAGGGCAGGGTACTGTCGTGTACCTGGGCCACCTTGTTGGTGGAGGCCAGGTACAACCATTACGGTCCAAGATCCAGGCCATCCTGGACTGGGCAGCTCCAACAACCCAGACCAAAGTCAGGGCATTCCTTGGCTTGACTGGGTACTACAGGAGGTTTGTGAAGGGATATGGGTCCATTGTGGCTCCCCTCACAGAACTCACCTCCAAGAAGATGCCCAAGAAGGTAAACTGGACAGTTAGTTGTCAAAAGGCTTTTGACACCCTGAAAGAGGCTATGTGCTCAGCACCAATTCTCAAAGCTCCAGACTATGCCAAGCAGTTCATTGTGCAGACTGATACCTCTGAGCTAGATAGGAGCGGTCCTATCCCAGACCAATGATGAAGGCGAAGACCAACCTGTTGCTTTTATAAGCAGAAGACTTCTCCCCAGGGAGCAGCGTTGGAGTGCCATTGAGAGGGAGGCCTTTGCTGTGGTTTGGTCCCTGAAGAAGCTGAGACCATACTTGTTTGGTACTCACTTCCTAGTTCAAACTGATCACAGACCTCTCAGATGGCTAATGCATATGAAAGGTGAAAATCCCAAACTGTTGAGGTGGTCCATCTCCCTACAGGGAATGGACCTTTTGTGGAACACAGACCTGGGACTGCCCAGATGGATTTTCCAGGTTCTTCCACTTAGAAAATGAAGACTCTCTAGGGAAAGGTTAGTCTCATCCTCTGTCGTTTGGGGGGTGGGGGAGTTGTGTGAGAAACGGCCCTCTTTCTGCATGGTTGCCGCCACTTTTTGCTGAATTGCTGATGTACTTTGACTGAGTGTGCCCTGGGCTCCTGCTAATCAGGTACCCAGGGCCTATGTTCTTTCCCTAAGACTGCATTGAAGCCTAATCCAAATTGGCATCTCTGGCCACAGGTCAGCCCCTGGTAAATGGTACCCAGGGCACTGTGACCAGAGAAGGCCCCTGAGGGCTGCAGCACTTATTGTGCTTTAAAGGCCCTGTACCACTACACTCATACACTGCCCTTGCAGGCTGCGTGTTTTGGTGCAGAACAAAGTGAAGAGTCGACATGGCACGCATCCCTGTGTGCCATGCCTACAACCCACTGCCCTGGCATAGATCAGTCACCCCTCTAGCTGGGTGCACTATACCAGTGGTGAGGGTACAGGTGCATGAGCCCTGCACCCCTACAATGTCTAAGTCCATTCTTAGACATTGTAAGTGCAGTGCTGCCATTAAGAGTATATGGTGCTGGGAGTTTGTCATTACTAACTCCACAGCACCATAATGGCTACACTGAAAACTGAGAAGTTTGGTATCAAACTTCTCAGCACGTTAAATCCACACTGATGCCAGTGTGGGATTTAATGTAAAATGCACACAGAGGGCATCTTAGAAGATGCCCCATGAAACCTAACCCACCTCTAGTGTCCAGGCTGAGTGGCTGCTTTCAGCTGCCACCACCAGATATGTTTCTGGACCCCTGGGTCGAGAGCCTGCTGCTCTCTGGGACCTGAAACAATGCACATCCTGGGACGAGGTGCCAAGCCTCCTCCCCCAGGTTGGGCAGGGTTCACGAAGGGGAAACTCCAAAGGCTTGCCGCCTTTGTGAGCTTCCCCAGGCCACTTGCTGTACTCAGCAACTGTTCCCCCCCTGTTCTGACCCCCACTTTGGGCGGGAGAACCGGCGGGAAAAACAAGTGAGGAAGGGAGGTGTGCCCACCTCTGCCAACTCCACCCCTCGGGTGGGGGAGGCGAGGTGAAGCACAACCTCGAGTCCCCGCCATCTTGAGGATGGGGGGGACCCAGCCAACAAGGGACAGGCTCCTGCCCCCCTCCAACTGGAGGGTGGCACAATAGGGGGTGTACCCACCCCAGGGAAGGGACCCATTGGTCCCTGCCCTTTACCTACCTGTAACACCCCTAAATCTAGAATTTAGGGGCACCCCTGAACCTTGCTTTCTCAGATCCAGACAAGAAACAAGAAGAAGAACCGAACAGCCGTGCAGCAGCTAACAAGAGGAAGACGCCCACTGACTTGGCCCCAGCCCTACCGGCCTGTCTCCCCCTCGACCCTGCTCCTGCGAAATCCCGGTGTGTCCTGCAGCCAGCAACCTCAAAAACCCCGGAGGACCTGCCTGCCTTCACTTCCCAAGACTGCTTCTCTCGTGAACACCGGATTTGTTCAACTGCAACCTCTGGCAGCAGCCGGAGACCGCGAATCCGCCCCACCCTTCACCCGCCGTCCACGGCCCGTGCTCGAGTGTGCAAACACCACGAGGGGGTCACCCTGGCGATCCTGAACCGAGATTCGGCGACCCCTGACCTGCCTCAAGCCTCCAGCCGACGCCTGCAGCCTAAATCCAGATGGTCCCCCTAACCGCGACCAGGAGCTGGTAAGATCCAACCCCAAAAGGCACCCCTGCACCAGAGGCCCCACGGCCTTGTGTGCCCAAACCGACAGTGCCTAACCAACCCCTAACTTCCCAACTTGCCTCTCGAAGTGGTGGTCGCACCCAGAAGTCCTTCGTCTCCCTGCCTGCAGTGTCTTTCCAAACCGGAGGCTCTCCATTGAAAACGGGGCATCCGACGTCGAAACAGCACTCTGCACCCGGCCGCCCTAGTGCCGCTGAGGGTGCTCCTTTTGTGCTAATTTGTTTCCCCATTTGCCCTGAGCTAAGTCCAGAAGCTTTGCTCCCACAACCCAGTGGCCTGCTTGCCAGCAGCCACCAACCGGAGGCCTCCTATCCCCCATTGGATAACATTGGGCCTCAGCACTCTGCACCCGGCCGACCTAGTGCCGCTGAGGGTGTAACAAGAGTGCATCACTGACCCTGGGGGACCCCCGAGTCTAACCCCAGAACCTCAACTCCAAAGACCGCTTACCTAAAAAACGATAACCATATTTTCCTCCATAGGATAACATTGACACTTTTTCCTGGAAAAGATTCTAAATGTGGAGTTTTAAAACCTAAAACAATTCTTTTAAATTGTACGATTTAACCAAAACGCTTTTACTCACCGGTTTACAGGAAATGTCCCAGTGCTGCATCTAGGCATACAGCACTAAGAAAAGTAATCCAAAAGTAACACCTGCTATTTTACTGAAAATCCCATTGAAGTCAATGTATTGTATTTACAAGTGATTGCATTTCTCTGAAACAATACTGTATGTCAAACCTTAGTACATTTACAATTGCAATTGAACTGTTTTACAATCGCATTTATTACTGTAAAGTATTTATTGCTTACCTGTGCCAGGCTTGCTTGGTTCTAGAAATAAAATAACTAAAAGAATATTTTTATACAAAACCAATTGGTCTGAAGTTCAGTCTTTGAGTGTGTGAATTCATTTGCTGACTGAGTGTGTACAACAAATGCTGAACACTGTCCTCTGATACTGCCTTTCTGCTCGACCACACTACCACAAATGGAGAGTAAGGTCCTATCTAACTTTACCTCTGCCTACCTTTGGGGTTCCACTGGACTCTGTGCACACTATACCTCACTTTGGTATAGTATATACAGAGCCAGCTTCCTACAATTGCCCCACATGAAAAGGCGTGACGACCTTAGGATGGAATGAAGCACCACTTTATCTGGACAGACCGATAGAAAAGGGGGCTTAGAAGATAAAGCCTGCAGCTTGCTCACCCTGCAAGCAGAGGTGGGAGCCCAAAAACGGTGGCGAACCAGAGCGCAACAATTCACATCCGGACCCAACACTAGATGGTGATCTATGCACAGCATGGGATCTATAGCTCACATGCCACGAACAGGAAGTTTTTGTGAGTCAGCAACCGGAGGGGACAGTTATGAAGAGGCTCGAAGGGAGCACACATAAGCAAGGTGAGAACCAGATTTAAGTCCCATTCAGGCATTACAAAAGAAGATAGAATAAACAGATGAGTAAGGCCCTTAAAGAATCTGTTAACGATAGGAGATTTGAATAAAGAAGGCTGATCTGGCAGCCGAAGAAAAGCAGAGATGGCTGCAAGATATCCTTTAAGAGTAAGCAAGGCAGAACATTGTCTGGTAGAAAGTATATACAAGAGAACCTCTGAAAGAGGAGCAGAAAGGGTATCAACAGCCTTTGCTGTGCACCATGCCACAAATTTGTTCCATCTACAGGTGTATACTGTTTTAATGGAGGGATGCCTGGCTGCCAAGATAATATCACAGACTTCGGGCAGAAGGTCGAAAGCTGTCATCTGCCGCTCAATCGCCACGCAAGGAGGTGATCGACTAGGCATCGACGGCTGAGTTAGTCTGCCCTGGCGTTCAAGGAGCCCGCCAGGTGTTCAACCACCAGGGTCATGTCCTGATGTTGCAGCCATGTCCAGAGGCGGAGAGCATCTTGACAAATGGTCCATGACCCCACCCTGTCCTGTTTGTTGCTGTACCACATGGCGGTGGTGTTGTCCATTAACACCTGCACCACTTTCCCCCTGAGAGAGGGAAGGAATGCTTTCAGTGCCAGTCTGATCACCGGGAGCTCCAAAAGGTGGATATGGAGGCCGGACTCCGCCGGAGACCAGACGCCTCTCATCTCCTCCTGTCCCAGGTGGCCGCCCAATCCCAGAAGTGACGCATCTGTCACCACTATTAGATCTGGTTGGGGAAGGGAGAGGGATCTGCCTCTGACCCAATCTTGGTTTATGAGCCACCACTGCAGTTGGTGCGCAGTTCCCTCAGAGATCTGGATGTAGTCAGAAAGATTCCCCTGATGCTGCACCCACTGGAACTTCAGGTCCCACTGCAGAGCCCGCATATGCCGTCTGGCATGATCCACCAGCAGGATGTCATGAGGCCCAGCAGCCTCAGAGTGATTCTCACTGAAATCCGGAATAGAGGCCGAAACATCGGTATCATACCCAGAATATTCCGGACCCGCAGCTCGGGAGGATAGGCCCGAAAATGCACTGTGTCCAGAACCGCCCCAATGAAAGGGAGCGTCTGAGAGGGAGTCAGGTGCGACTTCGGCACGTTGACAGGGAATCCCAGCGAATGCAGGAGGTCCACCATAGTCTGGAGGTAGCAGACAACAGCCTTGCGTGAACCAGTCTTCAAGAGCCAGTCGTCGAGGTAGGGGAAGACGAGAACCCCTGATCTGTGCAGAGGAGCTGCGACCACCGCCATCACCTTTGTGAACACCCGAGGGGCACTGGTAAGGCCAAAGGGGAGCATGGTGAACTGAAAGTGCTCGTGGCCCACCGAGAACCGAAGGAAATGTCTGTGGGCCGGCAGGACGGGGATATGAAAATAAGCGTCCTGCAAGTCCAACGTCACCAGCCAGTCTCCTGGGTCGAGTGCAGACAGAACTTGAATGATGAGCATTCTGAATTTCTCCTTCCGGAGGAAGAAGTTGAGGGCCCGGAGGTCTAAGATAGGACGCAGGCCTTTGTTCTTCTTGGGTACCAGAAAGTAGCGGGAATAACAACCACAACAAACTTCTGGCACAGGGACCCTTTCTATAGCTCTCTTGGCCAAGAGAGCTGATACTTCCTGGCGGAGAAGCGTCATGCGATCGTAAGAAAGTGGCATGGAGGGAGGGGTGGCATGGAAGGAGGGGTAGCATCGAATGGGAGAGAGTAGCCCCTTCGGACTATTTGCAGAACCCACCTGTCCAACGTGATGGATTGCCAGTAGAGGAGGTGATGGCGGATCCTGCCTCCAACTGGCCATTGATGGGCCTGAAACGTCAGACTAGGAAGGTTTGGAGCCGGGGGTGGGGGGAGACTGTACTGGCCCACCCACTGGCTCCCTGACACGCGAGGACGCTGGGTCCCACGTCTACGGCCATGCAGATGCTGGACAGTTATCGTGCTCTGTGGCTGGGCAGGACGTGGCTGGGTGCCCCTTTTGTAGCCACAAAGGGGACGAAAGGCAGACTGAGATGGACGTAAGGTAGCCGTGAGGCGCAAGGATCTGGCTATAGCTAGAGAATCCTTGAAGCGCTTAAGTCCGTCTTGTCGCCAATAAGGCGAGTGCCATCAAAGGGCATGTCCATCTAAGAAGACTGAAAATCCCCTGAGAAGCCAGAAGTCCTCAACCAGGCGTAGCGTCTAACAGCTACCGGCGTGGCAATCGTTCAGCTCAGTGTGTCGGTGGTATCCAGTCCACATCGTATGGTGAATTTGGCTGAGTCTCTCCCGTCTGCCACTGCTTGAGAGAGAATGGCACAGACCTCCTCCGGTCACTGAGGCAGCCCATGCGCGACCGAACCCCAGATAATATGGGAGTAGTGGCCCAAGAGGCATGCAGTATTCACCGACCGCAAAGCCAAGCCGGAGGAAGTGAACATTCTCTTCCCAAGCTGGTCCAGCTTCTTGGATTCCAAATCTGGGGGTGCGAAGGGAATGCGCATTTTGATGAAGAGGCTTGGCCTACCAAGCTCTCAGGGGAGGGTTGTTTGGTCAGGAACGCTGGGTCGTACGGGGCGGTGGCAACGGGCAATCGTCCTATCCACAGGAGCCCCTGTGGTGGGCTTGGACCAAGTGCTCAGGAGGACGTCAGTAAGGGCTTCATTGAACAGCAAAACGGGTTCAGAAGAGGAAGCCGCAGGCTGAAGCACCTCCGTCAGGAGATTAGCCCCGACTGACACCGTAGGGAGCTCGAGGCAGAGGACCTCGGCTTCCCTCCTCACTTCCATAGCATAGGAAACTCCCTCCTCCGTAGCCATGGTAGGGGGGGAAAGCAGGCCAGTGTCAGGGGAAGTGTTCAGACCACTGGCCTCACCCAGGTCCATTCTCTAGTCCAGTTCCTCAAGCTGGTCAGTGAAAGGTTCCAGCGGCCCCTCCCAGTCCTCTTCCTCACCTTCTGGCCCAAAAGGAATGCCAGGAATGGACCCACTCACTCACGGATACTGATCCCCCGAGACATCACGCCCTAATCCTCGGCTAGAGGCCATCACGCCCACGGCTCATTTTCGACTCAACGAGTGTAGAGTTTAGTGGCCTAGGAAATCCCAGGAGGCCCCACTGGTAGAACCGTGAGTTTTACCGCCCACACAGTTCCACTGGTTAGGGTGCGCCTTAGCGAGCGCATACCGCCGTGGAATTCCTTTCGGTCCTGATGAATGCTTAGCGAATTTGCACAGATAAGCTGAAACATGTTGACCATTTTTCATCACTTATTCTACTAAACCGGACGGCCCTGGTCAACCTAACCAGCCAGTCAACGTCTATCTCACTTGTTTTTAACGGTCGCTGGTCTTCCACTATTAAAATTAGTTTTGGTTAAAACCGGCCACCTTTTAAAATTCACACCACTTACCACATTCACATCCCTGCACAAAAACCTGCTCCGCTGTAACTCAGGCGTCGTAGCACACCAGGGAGGCACTAGGCCTCTCTGGTGGGAACCCGATGATGAAGCATGTCACCAACTAGGTTGGTGAGTGAGGGTTCTTTTAAAGAATAGAGTTTTCCCTGTGCTGTTCTATTTTCCAAATATAGCAGTCACTCTTTTGTTGTTTTTGAGTATACTCTCTAGGGGGAACAAGAGTGACTATCCCTCTCTCTCTTGTTGATTTCTATATAGTAAATTAGAATGTCAAGGCAGGGAGCTGCAAAGAGTCCACTGCCTTTAATCTGCAAGCCTGGCTTTCCCAAGACCTGGAGGATGCCACCCCCTACCCTGCAGCCCATTTGGTACCACGATAGGAGGGAAAATTAGATATGCGGGAGGCGTGTTACACTGCCAGGCTGGACACACTTCTAGGGCCTGAAGTGAACACTGAGATAGGAATTCCACCATCTTGTGTGGTGGAATTAGGAACTCTGGGTCAGGGTGATGCCCAATCCCCAAAGGAAGTGGTCATCTAAGGGGTGCAGTGACCCCAGGGGTAAGTAGCCTATTGGCTACTACCCTTCACTCTCCTTAACGTCCCTAAATTGAGTGTAAGGGACCCCTGACACCAGGAAATCAGATGCGACTGACAAAGGAGGAGTGGACAAAGAAGGACAAAGAAGGGTGCTGACACAAGAACAGAGGATCAACTACGGATTTGGCGCCAATCCTACCAGCATGCCTGCTGCCCCCGACAATCGTGAAAGAATTAAACTAGTCCTACTGCTGTGCAGACTCCAAGAAACCTGGAGGGCTGCCAGTGCTTCACAAAGCACCAGAGAGCTCCCTTGGAGTGCATGAGCTTCTCCCCTGCAGCCGCAGTCACCAAAGAAGCAAGGTTCAGTTCACAGTCCTGCCGCATACCAGGACTACAGATGCTGCAGCCACCCAAAAAGAGGTAGCCATGCTCCCACAGGTCAGATCCGTCCTCCCTCCAAGTGTGGGGGACGCCAGGACAGACCAGAGCGCACAGCACCAAAACCCGGGTTACCGGGCCCCTTGCAGCAACCGAGACTTGTTGTGTCCAGCCAAGACACAAACACCGAAGAAGACCAACCTAGACGTTGAGAGACTTCAGGGGCAGTGAGACCCACATTGAGAGTGGCCCAGCAGTCCTGTTTGCCCCTTTTCTGAAGAACCAAGAAAAAGAGTGAGCCTCTGAAAACCGCAATCCGTCACCTCAACGCACCTCTGCACCAGAGCCCGAGTCTGAGGGAGGCGACTGTTCCAACAGGGCCCTGAGACCCACAAAAGCTGAGCACACCCTTGGAGCACACCCTTAGGTTTGCCCAGACTAGATCCCCAGTCCTCGCCTGTAGCCTCTTTTTTGCATGCCCTTTCAAACCACAAGTGTCTCTTGCAGAGTGAACCAGATGCCTCAAAGCACCACTGCACCCGAGCCCCACAGCCCAAAAAGTGGACCAATGGTGCCCCTACATGCACAAGCATATCAAGGACTGAGCCCCCCTGTGGGTGCGCCCGGACCGACAGTCCTATCTTGCAGCCTCGAGTTGACCAGACCGATCCCCATAGACTTAAATGGGTCACCCGATGTCGAACCGCACCTCTGCACCCTGCCGCCCCAATGCCGCCCGAGGTGACCGGTTATTGTTGCCTTGGTCCCTGCCCCATATTCACCTTAAGTCTAGATGACGAGTCCCATAAGACGCTGATAAGTGTCCGAATGCAGTAAATGTTTTCCCCAATAGGATAACATTAAAACTCCAGAAACTGCACTAAATTCTGAAACCTGTAAAAATTAATCTCTCGAAAAGTACTTATCCGATTCCAATGATCTTATCTAAATTCTCAGAAAAATCTGTTATTATTTTAAATCTGTTTCGGATATCTTTATTGAGTGTGTGTCTCACTGACCGCCTTTGTGTGTGCAATAAATGCTTAGCACTACTCTCTGATAAGTCTAACTGCTTGCCCACACTACCACAAAAAAGAACATTTGGATTATCATTTTTGCCTCTGTAAACCAACTGGGGTTTGCCTGTACTCTTTACACAGAGTGCCTGGTTTTGGTCCACTATATAAAGAGCCAGCTTCCCACCCTTACTCTCTTTGGGTTCATCCTCCTGCCTTTAACTCTCAGAACCTTAATTTTCCTCCATTAGCAACTGGCAAATCCTCTTGCATGTGCTCACTTAAATCTAATGACATAGGTAGGGATTTATCTGGTCCTCTATGTTATCACTGGATGCTAATGTCTCTAACATCTGACCAGGAGGAAGAAAGCTGGCCACCAAGTTGCACGACATTGCACTCTGACAGGAGAATCATCTCTCGTCAATGGAATCTGAAAAGCTGAAAAGACTAGGTGAGCATAATGGTTAGCAGCAGCCGCTCTACCCCTGCTTCACATTCAGCAATGAATGCATCAGAAGATGCACTACGAGTGTGGTGCTACCCTGCTTTTCAAAAAGATGATGCCCAAGAAGATTCTTAAGACCTGGGAAGGTTCTGAAGGCAGATATGTTTTTACAAAAATAGGCGAACTGTGCTTCAAGCCAACAGTAGGATCAACATAAGCTCCAAACTGTGGCAAGTAATTTTCTTTCAACGATGTCCCAGCTGATTTTTCGTGGAGTTTGGCAGGTCACACATCAGTGGTGAAGGAGTGGTAACTAGAGCTTCAAGTTAGTTTTGACTAAGCTATTCAACATCAAAGTTGTGTCTCCGCAAGTCTTCAATTCAGCACATGTATCAGTTTGGGGCAGGAACAGTGCAGGGTACTCTATAGGAACCCATGAAGCAAGCACTCTCTAGGGTTGACGGGTTCAACAAGAGGAGGTGGTTAAGGCCGGGGGGAGGGAGGTGTAATGGATTTGGGAGCCAGCTTTGCCTGTCCTGTTTACGCAATCACAATTTTGCACAGATCACCCTAGCCCGGGTGCTCTGTCCACTGCAAATTAAGGTGAGAGTTCTGGCCCCATCACTTCTCTTGTTCAGGAAAACGGGACCCTGCCCTGGGAGCAGACAGCACTGCAGCACAAGAAAATGTCACTTGCAAGTTGTATGTTGTGAAGACGGGTGCGCCTGTCCCAGAAGGAGGTAGGATGCAATCATGTATAGTATGATTTCATGCAACGTGTGTCGGGCACAACCTGACACCGTTAAAGCCCATACATGTTGTTGGGATGATTGCATATCTTTGTATAATGCGAACAGATAGAAAGAATGGAGAGAGCCTGGTAGAAGGCTACAAGCCAGTCATCTGCAGGGGTGTTGTGGACTGGAGTGTCGTCCATCCTGGGGTGGCTACCAAACAGAGGACCGGGAACTGGGAAGTGTTAAAACTATCACTGAGCCTTTATGTACATTGAGGTGTGTGCCAGGTATTTCATACACGGAAATAATTGTGAAGGGCAAAAAGAAAAACGTATTCTTCATAAATATATTGACAAGCATAAATCAGACAACACGCGCTTCACGATAAAAATCGCTTCATCAAGGCCTACTTAACAGTTCCAGTAGTCCAGTAATCACTCGATTCATATTTTCAAAGAAGGTATCCTAATAGCAGTGATGTACTCAAGTTTCAAATTACAGGCAGTTCTAGTATAAACTGTATAAGCCTCTATATTGGCCGATACATTGATCGTGGAACAACACTATGCCAGTTACTCTTCGAGTTATACTAGAACTGCCTTTAATTTGAAACTTGAGTATATCACTGCTATTAGGGAAACCTGTATACATGAATCTGCCCCAGTTGTGAATTTGTGTGCGTCAGGTATGTAATGGTGGCATTTATCCATGCGTGCCCATGAGACCAGTCGAGAAGGGAGTGGGGTTGAGAGTCCAGCAATAGAAAATGAATGGGTGAAGGACTACAACTAGGCAACTTGAATTGGTATAGTTACCTGGAGAGTGAAAATTATCTGGACCCATGTTCCCATTGACCTCCTGAGGCATCAGTTCAATACACTCGGGCATTGGGGATGGGACCATGGCTAGCAACAGGAGAGCATTCTTGAATCAACTGAAAAAGAAGGGCTTAATGCGAATGAATGATTGGTGAGGTAGGAAGATTATCCAATCTGCTCTGAATTATACTGGGTGCACACCTACAAGTCTTGAAAGCTGGTGGACGATACCATGAGTAAAATCCTCCAATTCCACCTTTGAGGAAAGAGCAGCCTAATAAGTTCAGAAGGCATGGTGCTGGGGGACAGGCCGATATCAGTAACTCAACCAGACCTACAAATCATCAATAAGGAAAGTAAAGTGAGGGTAGGTACGGCATACAGTCAACTTCCTGTGAAATGTCCCGTGCCCTAGTTACCTGCCAGGTATGATCCTAAATGTATCTAGGCCTGAAATCTTGGATACCTACAATCCTGTATAAGTTATGCTAATTAAAGGAAGAAAGCAAGGATCCTTGGTGTGGACTAAAAGCCAGTTCCTTTGCCCAGAATTAGTATTTAAGCACCTCTGGTTTGGAAGCAACAGGGAGAAGGTGAAGAGTAGATAATGTAGCCCAGTTAAATAAATACTGAAAGCCAAGGGATACCCAGTGCCTACCACCAGACACTGCATGTGTTAAAGTCATTATCCTGCAAGAGTGCTTGTGTGAGGCAGGACCCCCGAGTGGAAAGCCTGGGTAGGACTGATCTTGCCACCCTAATCCTCCCACATAAAGAGGCAGGTAATTTTATGAAAATTACCTAAGACGGACTACCGATCAGGCTTATAGCTTGCATTCTTGTACTAAAGATATGGGCACATGGGTCGCATGTTTAGTTTAGGAAAGACGCATTAGCACCAGTTTCCTGGATCGGTAAAACACAAAGTGGAAGCACTTGGGCAGTGTCCTGTTTGGGACTGTACACCAGGGCTAGTCTGTACTACCCACATCGATGGTTAGAACTGTCAGTGGTGCAGAAGATTCCCAGGGCTAGTAAGTTAAATGTCACTAGTGGAATGTAGCACATTTGTGCCATCACTACAGTGACAAGGTGAAAACCTTACTCTAGGCCTCCCATTGCAACTTAGTCGTGCAGCTTTAAACCTGCCAACTCAACATGGCAAAATAAACTTTTTGCCAGGTTAAAAACTTCCTTTTTAATATTAGTAAACCACCCCTAGGGAAGGCATGGTAGCCCAACAGGCAGGGTGCTTCAATATAAAAAGTGCATTTTTCTTTTGTATTTAACCAAGCATTGACAGTGAAAACACAAAATTGCCAGTTTTACTGTAGCAAGGCTGGTGGAACGATTGGCCAAAGCAGTAAGCGCTTCCTTCCATTTGGGACCACCAAAGATGATATTCCAAAGTATCAAATTATTCTATACATTAATCCATGCACATTGTTGATATCTCTTTTTGGAATCTTTTAATAGAAAAGTGACTATAGACAGCCACCCTTTTGTTTCCCAAACCTTCAGTAGCCTATCCTGTTAATCTGCAGCAGTTGTCACCTGAGACAACATGCTGCCCCTAATAGGAAATTAGAAACACTCCCAGGAACAGGGAAAAACAATTGCTGAAGGGAGGAGGTGTGACCTTCAGCAGGATAACTTCCGGCCAGTGGCCACAGATGGCCTAGCTTTAAAGAGGCTACCTCCACTGTGAAGCAAATGGCAATCACAACTTCCACTGCCCACTCCTTTCTGTAGGCAGACATCTCCAAAGGGGGAAAGCCGTTGCAGAACCAGTTTTCCAGGAGTGGCTCATTATGCTGGGTACACACCATGGCTGTGCTCCTCACAGGGGAAGAAGGCTTGTTACATACTGGTTTAGGGTAGAGGGGTATCTTGGGATTGAGGGTCACCAGGAAGTGACGTAAAGTGGATAGGGTAGCCGCGAAGAAACTAAAGCCCTATTGGCCAACAAGTCCTCCCCTCCTACAAGTGAAAAGATGGCATAAAATTACCACCCCGGACCCGCAGTCCTCAGATCATTGTTCGACCGGCAAGAAGACAGAGGGACTGCCCTGCTGCTCCATGGATCCAGCAAAGAGAGGCTGCACCAATGACAGGACTGCCCCTGTCGAACCCGAGAGACTCCCAAAGACGACTGTCCCTACAGAGGCCACTTGAAAAAAAGATCCACTTGTGCCAGGACCGAAGAAGAGACTCCAAGGGATAGGTGGATAGCCCCTATTCAGCCCATAGACCAAAAACGGAAGGAAGCCTGCAGTTGTGAGAGTCCAAGGGGCCCAGCATCACCTGCCCGCCGCTGGAAGCCGAAGTCCTGTCCAGCCCAAGCTGTTCCCAAGTCCATGGGACCCATGGCTGTCAAAGTGGACACTCACCTATGGACAACTGCAGAAGACTGCCGAAACCGGAGACCAGTCGACCAGTTACAACTGGATCTTCACTAAGGCATCGTGGGGAATAGAGTCCTGAAGGGACCAGGCAGTTCGTGGACCCAGAGGTGGTCCTAGGAACATTTATTGCATCGATTCCACAGCTACAGCATCCTAAGCATCCTGCACCCCCACCATCAAGACCACTTCTTTGCTGGGACCAAGATCCTGGTGAAGTCTTATGTGCAGACTGTGAAACTGCTGGACGCTACAGGTAACTGTCTCCGTGGACCACAACACCAATTACGAAGAGTGACTGGAACTTAGAAGAGTTTACTTGCCTTTTAAAAAATTGCATCTACGGTTGCCCTCAATTGATTTTTGTCTTCTAGGTATTTAATTTACGATAAAAATAGTGGGATTTTTCCTGTGTTGTGTCTCTAACTTATTAACTGTTTTGGTACTTCTAAATGCTTTACAATTGCTCCTTTGACTAAGCTTGATTGCCCTGTGCCTCAGCTACACACGACTGAACTAAGGGCTTTCTTAAAGAAACCTTACTGGATCTGATAAAGATTATGACATTATTACATGGTGAGGTTTCACAACAGCAGCACATAATAATCCACTCTCCTACTCAGCAGAAGTAGGAACTCTGATGTATGAAATGCAAAGGAGGTTATGAATAAAGACTAGAAAACCAGAACAGACACAACAGAGCAGCAAAATAGTAAAAGCAGGTCAGGTTTTTAGAGTATCGAGAACAATATGCATGAAAAGTAATAACATCAAATTTCATTGAAGAATTTTTGTATGTATGGAGGTCAATCTGAAAACTGAATTGGATTTTAGTATTAAATTGGATTTCAGTAAAAGGTCTGTGGTTCTCCAACAAAAGAATAATGGTGCATTTTAAGCAGAAATCTACAGCCACGCTGGTCCTAAGTGGATAGGCTTTAAAGAAGACTAAAAGGGGGTTTGAGGTGTGTAGGAAGCTGGCTCTGTATATACTATACCAAAGTGAGGTATAGTGTGCAGAGTCCAGTGGATCCCCAAAGGTAGGCAGAGGTAAAGTTAGATAGCACCTCACTCTCTATTTGTGGTAGTGTGGTCGAGAAGTAGGCAGTATCAGAGGACAGTGTTAAGCATTTGTTGTACAGACTCAGTCAGCAAATGAATTCACACACTCAAAGACTGAACTTCAGACCAATTGTTTTTGTATAAAAGAACAAGTTACTTACCTTCGGTAACGATATATCTGTAAGAAACATTAGTAGTGACAGATTCCTTACCTTAGAATTACCCCCAGGCGTCAGACTGGATCCGGAAACTTTTCGTCAGCAGTACCCCTGCGCGTCGGAAGGTGGCGTCGTGCGGCTCCGCGTCAGTCGTTGGCGTTGTGGTCGCTGAGATGACGTCGCGGCAGCTACTTAGACGCCGCCCTCGCGCGCTAACGTCAGTTCTGTACACTACTTTCCGCGCCAGGAACGCAGAGCCATGAAAGATACTGACCACTGGTGCATTGAAACTAGGGCCCTGAAAGGGATGACCTTAACCCTAGAAATCAGTTTGCAGAATGGGGAGGATGGGTGGGCGGTAAGGAATCTATCACTACTAATGTTTCTTACAGATATATCATTACCAAAGGTAAGTAACTTGTTCATCTGAAAGAAACACGTAGTGATAGATTCCTTACCTTAGAATAGATACCCCAGCAATACCAACCCCGGTGGTGGGTCTGCGAACCAAGATCACACCAGAAAGTCTCAGAGAACAGAACGGCCAAAGAAGCCGTCTCTCCGGACTTGGCTGTCCAGGCAGTAATGCTTAGTAAAAGTGTGCACCGAGGCCCACGTAGCTGCCTGACAGATGTCTTGTAAGGGGACACCACGTCCCAACGCCGTAGTGGCCGCCGTCGCCCTGGTGGAATGGGCACGCAGCCCCAACGGAGGCTCCTTTTAGCCAGAAAATAGCATGCTTTTATACACAAGACGACCCATCGGGAGATAGTCCGCTTGTGTACGGCCCGACCTTTCTTGGCGCCAACGTAGCCAACAAAGAGTTGGTCATCCACCCGGAACTGTTGTGCGCGGTTCAGGTAAAATGAGAGCGCACGTTTTGGGTCCAGACGGTGGAGCCTCTCTTCCTCTCTGGAAGGATGTGGAGGCGGGAAAGAAGGTGGGCAAAGTGATGGTTTGCCCGATGTGAAAAGCAGTGACAACTTTTGGCAGAAAGGATGGACAGGTTCGGAGCACAACCTTGTCCGGGTAGACAGACAGAAAAGGAGGTTTACAAGAAAGAGCGTGGAGCTCACTCACTCTCCTAGCGGAGGTGATGGCAGCCAGGAAAGCAGTCTTTAGAGTTAATAGACGTAGAGGACAGTTGTGAAGAGGCTCTAAGGGAGCGCACATTAAGTATGTGAGAACCAAATTCAAGTCCCACTGTGGCATCACAAAAGGAATAGGAGGGAAAAGGTGAGTAATGCCTTTGAGGAATCTATTTACAACAGGGGACTTAAAAAGAGAGGGCTGATCAGGGAGCCCGAGAAAGGCTGAGATAGCAGAAAGGTAGCCCTTGATAGTGCCCAGAGCAGCGCCCTGCTGGGCCAAAGAAAGAAGGAACAAAAGGACTTCTGAAAGAGGGGCAGAAAGGGGATCCACAGCCTTTGCTGTGCACCATGCCACAAATCTGTTCCACCTGCAGGCGTATACCAACTTAGTGGAGGGACGCCTGGCTGCCAGAATGACGTTACAAACCTCAGGAGGTAAGTCAAAAGGAATCAACTGCCGCCGCTCAATCTCCACGCAAGGAGGTGGAGACTGGACTGGTTCGGGTGGAGGACCGTCCCCTGCTGCTGCGACAGAAGATCCTCCCGAAGAAGCAGTCTGATCGGGGGATCGATGCTCATACCGAGTAGCTCGGGATACCAAAAACTCTTCGAGCCCAGTCCGGAGCCACAAGAATGACTTGGGCCTGGTCGCGCCTGATCTACTTCAGCACTCTGGGCAGAAGTGGTATAGGCGGAAAGGCGTACAACAGACCGCAAGTCCACTCGCGACGAAAAGCGCCGCCGAGTGAGTGCCGCCTTGGAAATTCCAACACGCAGAATTGCCGACATTGCGCTTTCTCTTTGTGGCGAATAGATCTAACCAAGGCTCTCCCCACTGTTGAAAGAGACCTTGCGCCACGTCCGAGTGAAGACGCCATTCGTGATCCATCAAGCACCTGCGGCTGAGTTAGTTCGACCTGGCGTTCAGTGAACCTGCCAGGTGTTGAACCACCAGGGAAATACCCTGATGTTCCAGCCATGTCCAGAGGCGCAGAGCCTCCTGACATAGGGTCCACGACCCCACCCCGCCCTATTTGTTGCAGTACCACATGGCGGTTGTGTTGTCCGTGAACACCTGCACTACTCTCCCCTTGACAGAGGGAAGGAATGCTTTCAGTGCAAGTTGGAACGCCCGAAGCTCCAGAAGGTTGATATGGAGCCTGGACTCCGCCGGAGACCAGAGGCCTCTGATCTCAGCCTCTCCCATGTGGCCGCCCCATCCCAGGAGGGACGCATCCGTCACCACTGTGTGCTCCGGTTGGGGAAGGGAGAGGGATCTGCCATTGACCCAATGCCGGTTTGTGAGCCACCACTGCAACTGTCTTGCAGTGCCCTCCGAGATCTAGACGGACTCGGACAGGTCCCCCTGATGCTGCGCCCACTGGAACTTCAGGTCCCACTGCAGAGCCCGCATATGCCACCTGGCATGATCGACCAGCAGGCTGCAGGAGGCCATGAGGCCCAGCACCCTCAGGGTCATCCTGACCGAAACCCAGGATAGAGGCTGAAAGATCGGAATCATAGCCTGAATATCCTGGACTCGCCATTCGGGAGGATAGACCCGAAAGAGCGCTTGTGTCCAGAACCGCTTCGATGAAGAGGAGCTTCTGAGAGGGGATCAGGTGCGACTTCGGCACGTTGATGGCGAACCCCAGCGAATGCAGGAGGTCGGTGTGAGAAAGTGCCATCTTTCTTACATGGTATGCCCCCACTTTTTGCTGAATGGCTGATGTACTTTGACTGAGTGTGCCCTGGGCTCCTGCCAACCAGGTACCCAGGGCCTGTGTTCCTTCCCTAAAATTGCATTGATACCTACACCCAATTGACATCCCTGGCCACAGGTCAGCCCCTGGTAAATGGTACCATGGGTACCCAGGGCACTGTGACCAGGGAAGGACCCTAAGGGCTGCAGCACTTGTTGTGCCACCCTTAGGGACCCTGCACCTTTACACACACACACTGCCTTTGCAGGCTGCATGTCTTGGTGCAGAACAAAAGTGAAGAGTCGACATGGCTCACATCCCTGTGTGCCATGCCTACAAGCCACTGCCCTGGCCTAGGTCAGCCACCCCTCTAGCTGGGTGCACTATGCCAGTGGTGAGGGCATAGAGGCATGAGCCCTGTGCCCCCTACAGTGCCCAAGTCCATTCTTGGGCATTGTAAGTGCAGTGCTGCCATTAAGAGTATATGGTGCTGGGAGTCTGTCATTACGAACTCCACAGCACCATAATGGCCCCACTGAAGACTAAGAAGTTTGGTATCAAACTTCTCAGCACATTAAACCCCCACTGATGCCAGTGTGGGATTTAATGTAAACCGCACTCCAGAGGGCATCTTAGAGATGCCCCCTGAAACCAACCCAACCTCCAGTGTCCGGACTGAGTGGCTGCCCAGGCTGCCACCACCAGACATGTTTCTGGACCCTGGGTCGAGAGCCTCTGCTCTCAGGGGCCTGAAACAATGCACATCCTGGGGCGAGGTGCCAAAGCCTCCTCCCCCAGGATGGGCAGGGGAGCTTCAAAGGCCTGCCGCCTTTGGAGCTTCCCCAGACCATTTGCTGCTTCCAGCAAACTGGTCCCCACTGGTTCTACCCCCACTCCTGGCGGGAGAACCGGCGGGAAAACCAGAGGCAGGAAATGGGTTGTGCCCACCTCTGCCAACTCCACCCCTAAGGTGGGGGAGGCGAGGCGAAGCACAAACTAGAGTCCCCGCCATCTTGAGGATGGGGGGACCTGGCCAACCAGGGACAGGCTCCTGCCCCCTCCCACTGGAGAGGAACAGATTAGGGGTGTATACACCCCAGGGAAGGGACCCATTGGTCCCTGCCCTTACCTACCTGTAACCACCCCTAAATTTAGTATTTAGGGGCTCCCTGAACCTTCCTCCCTCAGTTCCCAAATCCGAAAATAAGAAGAGAAGACGAAGCAAGAAGACCAGCCGTGCAGCTGCTAAGAAGGAGGCGACAACAACTGACTTGGCCCCAGCCCTACCGGCCTGTCGACCTCTGAACCTGCTCCTGCGGAATCCCGGCCTCAGCAACCTCACAAACCCCGGAGGACCTGACTTCTGTGCTACAGCCTTCGACCCAGGGACTCCCACGAGCAGTGGTACTGCTCAAAAGAAAACCTACCAAAGACCCGGCCCTGGCACGGAGCCGCGAAACCTGCACACTCTGCACCCGCCGAGTCCAGCCTGTGCCTGAGTGACCAAAGACCTCGAGGACGCCCCGGCGATTCTGACCTGGAATCCAGTGGCCAAGGACCCTCCTCGACGACCCAGACGACGCCTGCAGCCTCAGGACAAGGGACCCCTCCAACCGCGACCAGCAGGGGGTAAGATTTCCCGACCTCAAAAGACACCCCTGCACCCGGCGCCCCACGGCCCCCTGTGCCCAACTCCTGGGTGTCTACCTATCCTCCAAGACCCCAACTTACCTCCTGAAGTGTTGGTCGTCCCTGAAGAATCACCGTCCCCGAGCCTGCAGCCTTTCTTCACCTTTCACAACCTCCATTGGTTAACATTGAGCGCCCGACGGCTCAAAAGCACCCTGCACCCAGCCGCATGAGTGCCCCTGGAAGTGCAACCTCTATCCTAACCTACTTCCCCACTTGCCCTGAGTAAGTGACCAGGAGCCCTGCTCCCACAGTCGCGTGGCCTGCTTGCCAGCAGCCACCAACCCCGGGCCCCCGCCTGCCTTAGGATAACATTGGGCCTACTCACTCTGCACCCGGCCGCCCCTGTGCCGCTGAGGGTGTAACAACTGTACTTACCTGATCCTGGGGGACCCCTGAGTCTATACCCAGAACCTTAACTCTGCCAGTCAAGTACTTACCCGAAATCCGAGAACTCACTTTTCTTCCATAGGGTTCCATTGACTGGTTTTCTGCGAAATTTCTTCTAAGTGTGGAGTTCTGAAACTTTAGAATATTCACCAAAAATCAACCGAGTCACGAAAACGAAAAAACTCACCTAGTATTAGAAGGGGCCTCAGTGCTGGACCCGAGTGCCCAACACTGGCCCTAAAAAGTAATCGCAACGTTACTTACCGCTAACTCACTTTTCTTCTATAGGGATCCATTGACTGGTTTTCTGTGAAATTTCTTCTAAGTGTCGATTTCTGTATTTTACAAATATTCTTTAAAAATCGTACAAACTACAAAAACGTAATTACTTACCCGTTTTAAGTAAATGTCCCAGTGCTGAACCTAGGAGTCCAGCACTGGATTACAAAAGTAACGTAAACATACTTTACTTGCACACAGTATTTCCTTCCATAGGATAACATTGGTAATTTTACCCAGAAAAGTTTCTAAGTGTCAGCTTTTGAAATACAGTAATATTCTTCAAAAATCACTACAATAACCAAAACGCTTTTTCTTACCTGTTTACAGGAAGTGTCCCAGGACTGAATCCAGGATCCAGTCCTGTGGTTAGAAAAGTGCTCTGCAAAGTAATCAATTGTAATTAAGCATAATTTTCCATTGAGCTCAATGTTGCATTGTATTTGACCCTGTGTTGCCTCTTGCACCAACTGTGATTACCACTATCTAAAAAGTCTATTGCCTATCTGTAAGTTGAATAACCAAAGCATCTCATACTGAGAAAGTATATTTTGATCCTATTGTTGGTTCTAAAATAAAACAAGCATATATTTTTTTTATATACAACCCATTGGCCTAGAGTTCAGTTCGAGTGTGTGGCTTCATTTGCTGACTGAGTGTGTACAACAAATGCTTTACACTGTCCTTCTGATACTGCCTTACTGCTCGACCAAGCTACCACTTTGGAGAGTAAGGTTATATCTAACTTTAGCCTCTGTCAACCCTCTGGGGACTGTGGACTCTGTACACCCTGAACCTTACTTGGGTACAGTATATACAGAGCCACTTTCCTACAGTCGGCCGTAGTCTGGAGGTGGGAGACGACAGCCTGGGGCGAGCCTGCCTTCAACAGCCAGTCATCGAGATAGGGGAAGACTGGAACCCCTGATCTGCGCAGATGAGCTGTGACCACCGCCATCACTTTCGTGAACACCCGAGGGGCGCTGGTAAGGCCAAAGGGGAGCATGGTAAACTGAAAGTGCTCGTGGCCTACTGTAAACCGCAGGTAACGCCGGTGGGCCGCAGGACGGGAATGTGGAAATATGCGTCCTGAAAGTCCAACGCTACCATCCAGTCTCCAGGGTCGAGGGCAGATAAGACCTGAGCCAGAGTCAACATCTTGAACTTCTCCTTCCGGAGGAAGCGGTTGACGTCCCTGAGGTCCAAGATAGGACGCAGGACCTTGTCCTTCTTGGGCACCAGAAAGTAGTGGGAATAACAACCACGTCCTACTTCTGGCGCAGGAACGCGCTGGATGGCCCCTTGGCCAAGAGGGCCGCGACTTCCTGTTGGAGAAGTGCTAAGTGATCCCCCGACATGCGGTGGTACTGGGGTGGCATGGCTGGAGGGGTAGTCTCGAAGGGGAGGGAGTAGCCCCTTCGGACTCTTTGTAAAACCCACCTGTCCGAAGTGATGGTGCGCCAGTGGGGGAGGTGATGGCGAATCCTGCCGGCCACTGGCGTTTGATGGGCCTGAAAGACCGGACTAGGAAGGTTTGGAGGCAGTGGTGGCCGAGGTGGACTGACCCGCCCGCTGGCCCTCTGACCCGCCTCGGCGGGTCCCACATCCGCGGCCGCATTGAGACTGTCTGCTGCGCAGGCCTGTGGCTCTGTAGCGAATGTGTCGGGCGCCCCTTCCGTGGCCACGAAAGGAGCGAAAGGCAGAAGGCGGTGGAGGGCGAGAGGCCGAAAGGCCCAAGGACTTGGCCGTAGCCAGAGAGTCCTTAAAACGCTCCAACGCACTATCCGCCTTGTTGCCAAAAAGGTGAATGCCATCAAAGAGCATGTCCATGAGAGTGTTCTGGACATCCCCAGAGAAGCCAGTAGTCCTCAGCCAGGCGTGGCGACGGAGCGCCACGGTCGTGGAAAGCGCTTTACCCAGCGAGTCGGCGGTGTCAAGGCCACATCGGATTGTGAACTTGGCTGCATCTCTCCCTTCAGCAATAGCCTGAGAGAGCACTGTCAGGGCCTCCTCCGGACACTGAGGCAGCACTTGTGCACCATATCCCCCAGAGAGTGGGAATAACGGCCCAAGAGGCATGCGGTGTTCACAGCCCGCAGCCTTGAACTGGCGGAAGAAGAGATCTTCTTCCCAAACTGTTCCAGTCTCTTGGATTCCCTATCCGGGGGTGCGGTAGGGAATGCGCTTAGGGACGTGGAGGCATGGACAACCAAGCTCTCAGGGGTGGGGTGTTGGGAGAGGAAAGGGGGTTGCCCGGGGCCGGGCGATGGCGTCGGGCCACGTTCCTATCCACAGGAGCCCCCGTGTTGGGCCTGGACCAGGTGCCCAAAAGAACGTCAGAAAGTGCATCGTTGAAGGGCAGCAGTAGCTCCGCAGAGGTAGCCGCCGGCTGAAGCACTTCTGTCAGGAGGTTAGTCCTGACGGCCATTGTAGGGAGTTGGAGGTGTAGAACCTCAGCCGCCCCTACGCAACACCACTGCGTAACTAGCACCCTCCTCCGTAGCCACGGTAGGAGGAGTTAGCATGTCAAGGTCAGGAAAGGTGTCAAGACCACTGGCATCCCCCAGCTCCTCTGCCCAGTCCGGGTAATATTCGCACTGAGCTGCGAGAGGGTCATCAGACCCTCCCAGTCCTCCCCTTCCTCCGAAGGCTGTGGTACAGGCCGGAAATACGGAGGCTGGACATAGGGAAAGAAGGGTCCCATCGGCGTCGGAATCGGCGCCGAGCGACGGCGTTCCGGCTCCGTGTCCACATCAGGGCTAAAACCGGGGAAGAAGTCGCCGGTGCCACGGGCGACGTCGGAAGTGGTGCCAGTGGGGTCGACGTCGGTGGAGGCGTTACAAGGTCAACCGGCGTCGACCGGGATCCAGGCCTGGATCCATGGGGGGCCTGCGGTGCCGGAGCCAACGGCAATGTCGGGGCCGGAGCCGCCAACAGTGAAGGGCGAGGACCCCCAGTCGGGCCCGCGGGGCCCGAAGGCGCGCCAGCGGGGCCGGACGGCCCAAAGAGGCGGGCCATGGCTGACAAACTCCTGCAGTTGGGCCGGAGTCGCCCCCGGACCCGGGAAGGGCGGGTAGGCCGGGGCGACTGCGTAGGCTCCACCAGAGCCGCGGGGTGGCACCACCCACACCCTCAGCCGCGTGATGGGCGAGGGAAGTCGGGGAGCGATGGCGCTTCTTCGACTTCTTGTGCTTCGCCTTACCTGAACCAGAGTGCGAAGACTTTGACGATGGTGATGGCTCCGCGACCGGTCCCTCGACCTCCCAGGGGACCGGGACCCCGAGCGGCGCGGAGCCGACTGCCGGACTTCCAGCAACTTTCGGGACTGCTCCCGCAATGTCTTAGGCACCATGGCCCGGCAGTCGGGGCACGACTTGGGGTCATGGTCACGCCCAAGGCAGTAGAGACACATGCGGTGCGGGTCCGTCACCGACATCATATGATGAGTCCCCGCACGATTTGAAACCGGGCATCCCTACGGCACCAGGAGTCGAACGACTCGAAAAAACAGAGACAAAAGCCTCAAAAAACTCAGTCAAAAAATGACTGGGGGTACCGCTCTCTAAGGATCCGCGCTTGCTGGCGCGGAAAAAGAAAGAACGGACGTCAGCGCGCGAGGGCGGCGTCCAAGTAGCTGCCGCGACGTCATCTCGGCGACCACGACGGACGCGGAGCCGCACGACGCCACCTTCCGACGCGCAGGGGTACTGCTGACGAAAACTTTTCCGGATCCAGTCTGACGCCTGGGGTAATTCTAAGGTAAGGAATCTATCACTACGTGTTTCTTTCAGATATATTATTTTAGTTATTTTATTTTCTAGAGCCAAGCAAGCCTGGCACAGGTAAGCAGCAAGTACTTTACAGTAGTAATGCAATTAGAAGGAAAATGCTACTTACCAGTATGCATCTGTTCTTGGCATGTAGAGCTGAAGCTCCTCACACTGAGCATTAGATCACCATCTGGTGTTGGGCTCGGATGCTTGC
>CAWUFW010027804.1:0-24872 GCA_963921515.1 Calotriton arnoldi
AGTATGTGGTTCCGGTGCGTGTTGCTCGGGCGTTTGGAGACATCATACTTGCTCGCTCGGAGTCGACGGAGTCGAGTCGGTTGGAAAGCCCTCCGGAGCAGAGTCGTCCGGAGGGGTTTCCTGCCGCGATCGGAATTGGCCCCTAAATAGTGAAACAACAACCACCAGTGTGCAAAACAAACAAACAATGCTCATAGAAATAGACGTCAGACTATTAGTATATGCTTGTAATGACAATAAATTACTGTGAAACAACAGTAATATGTTTGTTGTCTCAATCTAAAATCCACATATACATTGTCTCAATGCGCTCACTGACACCAGAATGAAATCATTGGATAAAACTTGTTATATCATCCTAGTCTTTGAATAATGAACTGGACCTAACAACGTGTTTACCGAACAAAATAACATTGAATATATATCATAATGTGTTGATTGAGTAATAAAGTGCTAGTGCTTGAATATAAACAAATGGCTGAATCCATATTAATAGCTTATATCACAACACAGGAAACACGCTTAAAAGGTCTATATGATCCATTTGAAACACATGCTGGTATAACATAAATACATTCCAACAGTAGAGCGACAATCGATAGCATAAACTTGTTTTACACAATCTGTATCTAAAAAATATTTGAAAATTGCTGTAAAGTGCGAGTGCTTGAATATTGCCATATCCCTAAAGTGCTCTAAGTTAAAGAGCTATGGTATTGTCCATCGAAATGTAACAACATGTTGAAAAGAGAAACTGCCCAGAAGCTCATAGTTAAACCTCAAATATGATATTAAAGAGCCAGTGATGTCACAGTTAATAAAAAAAAGTCAGATCATACTTAGATTAGAACTCAATTATATTACAATTCATCTTAGAAAAAACAATGTTAGTGTGTCTTAAACGATGGTATTACACCCACTAAAATCCTTACAGTTTGAAGGTGCATGAACACTATAGATACCTATTGATGTGGATACACAGAATATACTGGAATGGTATGAGAGATGGGAAAAAAATATGGGTAAAAATATATATAGAGACTGACCGCAAGGGCATTAGAGAAAATTATGCAGGTCCTCACTGGTATTTAAACCATTTGGCATTTTGGTATCAAGTGTAAGAATAAAATGCGCCTCCAACTGTCTTAAACGTTTTTCTCTATTGCCTCCTCGTTGTGATGTAGGGACAGCCCCGTTTACAAAATACTTGAGCTCGTTCAGATTGTTATGCTGTACTAGCTTAAAGTGTCGGGCCACAGGATAGTTGGTGATCCGAATTGACCACTGCCCTCAAGTGCTGTAAAATCCTGTTAAATACTTGAAGCTTAGTACTCCCCACGTATTTGAGCCCACAAGTGCATTCTAGGATGTAGACTGCATGGTCAGTGCCACATGCATAGTTGCCCTGAATCTTGACAGGTTTCGGACTGAATGCGGTTTTATATTCAGCGGTGTTTACACCAAATTTGCAGGCTCGACATGAATTACACTTAAAAAAATCCTGGTTTTGGATAACCATGTTTGAGTGGGAATACATTCAGGGCTACCCTTAACTAGGGAGTCCCTCATTGATGGTGCACGTCTGAATGTGATAGAGGGTTGTTCCGGGAGGATTTGATTTAAAGTAATATCAGTGAGGACGATTGGCCAGTGAGAGTTAATGATGCGTCTTATTTGTTTCTCTTGCCTACTGAATGTTGTAATCAATCTAATTTCCTGTGTGTTATCCTCAGCTGGACTAATGTGGGGGGTGGTGGTGGAGGTTTTAACACTAACGACCTTGGATGATAAACACATTTCTCTAGTATGCGAGTTTGCTTTTGAAAGGGCATTAAGTACTACAGTAAGTTTGTACCCACGGGAAACAAAGCGTTGAACAGCTTCTTGTTGACATAGCTCGAGATCAGTGTCAGAGCTACAAATGCGGCGTATTCTCAAAAATTCACCATAGGGAATACTACGTATCAAGTGCCTAGGATGTGCGCTACTTGCGTGGAATTACCAGCCGTGATTTTACGGTGGAGTTTGGTATGGATCTCTCCCCTGTATAGGTAAACCTGCACATCTAGGAACTCTACGCTTTGGTCACTGATTTGAACTGTAAAATTCAAATTTAATTCATTGTTATTAATAGAAGAAACAAATATTTCTGCTTCCTCTTTAGTGCCCTTCCATATTACAAAAACTTCATCGATGTATCTCCACCAATATTTGACATGGGTATCCCAAGTTGTTTTATGCAATGCCCTGAGGACAGGCTCCTCCCACCAGCCCACATGAAGGCAAGCGTAACTGGGGGAGAAGCATGCCCCCATAGCCACACCCCTTAATTGTTGGTACACGTCCCTGTTGAAAAGGAAAAACTTGTTGTTAAGGCACAATTCAATCATAGTGATAATCATACGGTTATGCTCATATTAATGAATGGATCTTTGATTAAGATAATATTTGGCAGCAGCGATCCCATCTTTGTGGTTAATACTGGTGTAAAGAGATGTTATGTCCATCACCAAAAAGAGATAGTCTTGATTCCAATCTATTACTATTATCTTCCTTATGAAATCACTAGTGTCTTTAATAAATGAAGGTAACTTAACTACAAACTCCTGCAGGAAATAATCTACGTATTTCGACATGGATTCCAGTAGAATTTTTCTGGCCGAAATAATAGGTCTACCAGGGATAGGTATAGTGTTTTTATGGACTTTCGGTAGAAAGTATAGGACTGGTGTATATATATATATATATATATGTAAAGCGTGCCAACATGGAATGAATGGCACAAATTTTAAAACATTTTTTAACAAAACTATTTTCATCAAAAGTTTTTTAACCTGTAGATCTGATTTTGTTGTCTATTTATTACAATGTAATTGTCCGAAGGTATATATAGGTAGTACAACTTTACCAGTGTATAAAAGGATTTTACAACACAGGAGAGCAATTTTAAACAAGGATAGAACTTACCCGGTTGCAAGACACTTTGAGAAGTATCATCAAAGTAATCCCTCCAGCCTACAGTATAGCTGTATAGCAGAAATTCCCCGTAAAAAGAGAGGAGGAGATAGGGAAAAGGAACTCAGGAAATTGGAAACCTATTATATTTTGGAGTTTAATAGTAAGGAGCCTCATGGATTGAATGTAGATGAGGACCTTTATACATGTCTACACTGAGGCTGTTGAGGGAAGGGAATGTAAGGGTACAAACTGCACAAAATGAGACACTTTTTTACTTTTTCTGTTTTTATTGGTATGGTAAGAATTTGAGGAAGAGGGATGTAAAAGGATTAGATGATAGCTGTACATAAAAGAAAAATTGTTTTTAAGATGTAACTTTTTATATGTACAGCTTCTTCTGTTATTTCATACAGATTAAGAAGTAATTAAGGGGTAGTTCATGTATATCGATTTTAGATATTTTAGGATATTAATAGTGTTTTAAAAAAGTGTTTTTTTTCTTTAATGAGTATATGAAATAGGTTTTCCCTTTTTTTAATGTGGAAGAAAATATACTGTGAAGCACTTGCACTTTAGAAATTTGGTATATATAATGACATTTTAATTATATAGTCTTTTGTATATTGCGTTTTAATTAGTATATGAAATATATGTAATAATATACGGTGAAGCACTTGCACTTTTAGCGATTGATTTGCACTTGGTATTTGCACTTTAATATTTGAAGAACTTTATGATATATTTAATTGAAAAATAATCTTTTTACTCCCCGTTGGCTTTGAAACTGTAGGAATATATGTAGAACGTATAATTTGAGGAATTAGAGGTTGCAAAAATAGGAACATGGGATGTTTATTTGATTACTTTCATGAAAAATTGATATGTGAAATTTGACCGGATATCTGAATTATAAGTACAAGGGACTTGGAGTCTCTGTGAGATATAAAAATTCAGAAAGGTAAAGCATAAGTAGGATTTAAACATCCTCTTTGGAAATTCTATGCTACTAATAGCAGGAACAATTTTAACAAAAGGAACTTTCCTTGTAATGTGTTTTTTTGCATGTACCTTGCATGTTCTAATATGGCCGCCGTTGTAATAGGAGTAAGCGTGCTGGCTAATGTTTTCTTTAATTCTTGTAGTCCCTCTTCAATGTTCTTTGTCTTTGAAAGTGAGTATTTTAAAGAAAAAAATGTTGGCGCTCAGACATCGTGAGCAAGGCAGCTGAGACTGCTGAAACGCGTAGATGTTGTTTTTGTCGTTCAATAAAGAACTGAGCAATTGAACCCGCCTGGGAGTGCTGGACGATTATTTTGGAAAGAAAATATCTCATTTGGAATATATATATATATATATATATATATATATATATTATCTACTGGCGGTCGCCAGTAGATAGTTATAGTTAGGACCTATTTTCCATAGGAAATCCGCGACATTCTATTTGAAATAACTCTTGCGTCGGCTGACGAATCTTCGCGAAATTTTCAAACTTTATGGCCCGCTCCGGTCCGCTCCTACCCTGAAAGTCTCAGGGTGATTCGTCAAGCGGGGGCCGAGAAAAAGGGGGTCCCAAAATGTGTTTTCCCCATTCATTTTCCCATAGGAAACTTTAGACACGGTTACAGCCTGAACTGCTGAACGGAATTACACCAAATTTGACAAAGAGGTAGTTCTTGGTTCAGAAAGAACCCTTTTGTTAAATGGTGTAAATCCGTTCAGTAGTTGCGGAGAAATTAAAAAATAAGAGTCAAAAAATCAATTTCCCATAGGAAACTTTATGCAAGGCTACAGCCCGAACTGCTGAACGGAATTACACCAAATTTGGCAAAGAGGTAGTTCTTGGTTCAAAAAGAATCCTTTTTGTTAAATGGTGTAAATCCGTTCAGTAGTTGCTGAGAAAATCAAAAGTAAACACACATATATATCTGGGCGGAGCCTAACCACACATGTCATCGTGAGATCTGATTGGCTGTCAGCACTTCATCCTGGAATTGCTGGCAGCCATCTTGGGACCAATATAAATGATAGTACCCCATTGAAATGCATTGTAGTGAATCGAAGATTTTGAGGGTTACCAAAAGGAGAACTATAAAGGGTGATAACAGACTTTAGTTACATTAGAATTCATTTGTTGATGGTACCATACTAATTTCAGGAATTGTGGTGTGTTCTAAGGTGATTTTACCCTGTGAAAAACCTTCTGCTGGGATATCATGAATCATGTTTGAGAGAAAACTATTTTCACATGCTTGTCCCATACAGTTTTGGAAGGTGCCCCAGAAGCTAAAATGAGAGCATATTTTCTGTAAATTCACATTATCTTTCTCAGTCATGTGAGAATGAAGTCTGACATTCTCAGTAAAACATGTACATTCAACAAGGGCAGAGACTGTCAGTTGATTCCTTTGTGTTCTACTGCAGCTTCCCAGAGTGTTCTAAAGAACAACTAGAGTGCTAACAGCCTTACTTATGACAAAAGTATGGCACACCTGAAGCCATCTTGATTGGAATAAACTGGTAACACTTAAAACATTTAATTTAAAAAGGAACAAAATGATGGGGTTCATCTTGTCATAGAAATTATGGTTAGTGCTCTGGAAAGAAAAATTAGGACATGTTTCAAGTGTGATCTCAAATATCTTCCTGTTATATTTCAACAGGAGCAGCCTATCAGTTGATGCCTTTGTGTTCTACTGCAGCTTCCCAGAGTGTTCTAAAGAACAACTAGAGCGCTAACAGTCTTACTTATGACAAAAGTATGGCACACCTGAAGCCATCTTGATTGGAATAAACTGGTAACACTTAAAACATTTAATTTAAAAAGGAACAAAATGATGGGGTTCATTTTGTCATAGAAATTATGGTTAGTGCTGTAGAAAGAAAATTAGGACATGTTTCAAGTGTGATCTCAAATATCTTCCTGTTATATTTCAACAGGAGCAGCCTGTCAGTTGATGCCTTTGTGTTCTACTGCAGCTTCCCAGAGTGTTCTAAAGAACAACTAGAGTGCTAACAGTCTTACTTATGACAAAAGTATGGCACACCTGAAGCCATCTTGATTGGAATAAACTGGTAACACTTAAAACATTTAATTTAAAAAGGAACAAAATGAGGGGGTTCATTTTGCCATAGAAATTATGGTTAGTGCTGTAGAAAGAAAAATTAGGACATGTTTTAAGTGAGATCTCAAATATCTTCCTGTTATATTTCAACAGGAGCAGCCTGTCAGTTGATGCCTTTGTGTTCTACTGCAGCTTCCCAGAGTGTTCTAAAGAACAACTAGAGTGCTAACAGCCTTACTTATGACAAAAGTATGGCACACCTGAAGCCATCTTGATTGGAATAAACTGGTAACACTTAAAACATTTAATTTAAAAAGGAACAAAATGAGGGGGTTCATTTTGCCATAGAAATTATGGTTAGTGCTGCAAAAGAAAATTTAGTGCATGTTTTAAGTGAGATCTCAAATCCTCTTCTATTTCATTAGAAAATTCTGACATGCAGACTGAAACATTCACTTTCAATACCAGCAGTAGACTTCCAGTTAACTCCTTGGTGAGCAGTAGCTTTACTACAGTGATCTAATGAACAACTAGAGTAATAACATTCTGAATTTATGGCAAATGTGTGACACATCTGAATGCCTTCTTGATGGAATCAAAGTAAAAAACTGAAAGCATTTCCTACTGAGGAGACTGCAGTAAATGAGGAAATTAGGAAACTTCATAACAAAGAAGTCTTCCAAGATGGCCACCAGTGAAAAAAGAGCCCAAATGTAGCACAAATATTACCCAGATGTAGCCCACATATAGCCCAATGACAAAAGTGTGCAAAACACTTTTTATTTTTAGTTTTTTTGCAGTTTTATGTAGTGCAGACTGGTCAGGTATTGGAGCGTTGCATCTTAAAACATGACCCCCTACACTACAAAAACACCACTGCACTACCCTAAACCCTAAAACACTACCCCAGCACGACCCCCTACACTACACAAGCACCACTGCACTATCCTAAACCCTAAAACACTACCCCCAGCATGACCCCCTACACTACACAAACACCACTGCACTACCCTAAACCCTAAAACACTACCCCAACACCACTGCACTAACCTAAATCCTAAAACACTACCCCCAGCACGACCCCCTGCACTACCCAAACACCACTGCACTACCCTAAAACATGACCCCTACACTACACAAACACCACTGCACTACCCTAAACCCTAAAACACTACCCCCAGCACGACCCCCTACACTACACAAGCACCACTGCACTACCCTAAACCCTAAAACACTGCCCCAGCACGACCCCCTACACTACACAAACACCACTGCACTACCTTAAACCCTAAAACACTAACCCCAGCACGACCCCCTACACTACCCAAACACCACTGCACTAACCTAAATCCTAAAACACTACCCCCAGCACGACCCCCTACACTACCCAAACACCACTGCACTACCCTAAAACATAACCCCCTACACTACACAAACACCACTGCACTACCCTAAACCCTAAAACACTACCCCCAGCACGACCCCCTACACTACACAAGCACCACTGCACTACCCTAAACCCTAAAACACTACCCCCAGCACGACCCCCTACACTGCCCGAACACCACTGCACTGCCCTAAACCCTGAAACACCAGCCCCTGCACGACCCCCTACACTGCCCGAACACCACTGAACTGCCCTAAACCCTGAAACACCACCCCCTTCACGACCCCCTACACTGCCCGAACACCACTGCACTGCCCTAAACCCTGAAACACCACCCCCAGCATGACCCCTACACTGCCCGAACACCACTGCACTGCCCTAAACCCTGAAACACTACCCCCAGCAAGACCTCCTACACTGCCCAAACACCACTGCACTGCCCTAAACCCTGAAACATCACCCCCAGCAAGACCCCTACACTGCCCGAACACCACTGCCCTAAACCCTGAAACACCACCCCCAGCACGACCCCCTACACTGCCCGAACACCACTGCACTGCCCTAAACCCTGAAACACCACCCCCAGCACGACCCCCTACACTGCCCGAACACCACTGCCCTAAACCCTGAAACACCACCCCCTGCACGACCCCCTACACTGCCCGAACACTACTGCACTGCCCTAAACCCTGAAACACTACCCCCAGCAAGACCCCCTACACTGCCCGAACACCACTGCACTGCCCTAAACCCTGAAACAACACCCCCAGCAAGACCCCCTACACTGCCCGAACACCACTGCCCTAAACCCTGAAACACCACCCCCAGCAAGACCCCCTACACTGCCCGAACACCACTGCACTGCCCTAAACCCTGAAACACCAGCCCCAGCACGACCCCTACACTGCCCGAACACCACTGCACTGCCCTAAACCCTGAAACACCACCCCCTGCACGACCCCCTACACTGCCCGAACACCACTGCACTGCCCTAAACCCTGAAACACCACCCCAGCACGACCCCCTACACTGCTTGAACACCACTGCACTGCACTAAACCCTGAAACACCACCCCCAGCACGACCCCCTACACTGCACAAACACCACTGCACTGCCCTAAACCCCGAAACACTACCCCCAGCAAGACCCCCTACACTGCCCGAACACCACTGCCCTAAACCCTGAAACACCACCCCCAGCAAGACCCCCTACACTGCCCGTACACCACTGCACTGCCCTAAACCCTGAAACACCACCCCCAGCATGACCCCCTACACTGCCTGAACACCACTGCACTGCCCTAAACCCTGAAACACCACCCCCAGCATGACCCCCTACACTGCCCGAACACCACTACACTGCCTAAACCATGAAACACCAGCCCCAGCACGACCCCCTACACTGCCCGAACACCACTGCACTGCCCTAAACCCTAAAACACCACCCCAGCACGACCCCCTACACTGCCCGATCACCACTGCACTGCCCTAAACCCTGAAACACCAGCCCCAGCACAACACCGTACACTGCCCGAACACCACTGCACTGCCCTAAACCCTGAAACACCAGCCCCAGCACGACCGCCTACACTGCCCGAAGACCACTGCACTGCCCTACGCCCTGAAACACCAGCCCCAGCACGACCCCCTACACCGCCCGAACACCACTGCACTGCCCTAAACCCTGAAACACCAGCCCCAGCAAGACCCCCTACACTGCCCGAACACCACTGCACTGCCCTAAACCCTGAAACACCACCCCCATCAAGACCCCCTACACTGCCCGAACACCACTGCACTAAAGCCTGAAACACCACCCCCAGCAAGACCAACTACACTGGCCGAACACCACTGCACTGCCCTAAACCCTGAAACACCACCCCCTGCACGACCCCCTACACTGCCCAAACACCACTGCACTGCCCTAAACCCTGTAACACCACCTCCAGCAAAACCCCCTACACTGCCTGAACACCATTGCACTGCCCTAAACCCTGAAACACCACCCCCTGCACGACCCCCTACACTGCCCAAACACCACTGCACTGCCCTAAACCCTGAAACACCACCCCCTGCATGACCCCCTACACTGCCCTAACACCACTGCACTGCCCTAAACCCTGAAACACCACCCCTCAGCACGACACCCTACACTGCCCGAACACCACTGCACTGCCCTAAACCCTGAAACACCACCCCCAGCACGAACCCCTACACTGCCCGAACACCACTGCACTGCCCTAAACCCTGAAACACCACCCCCTGCACGACCTCCTTCACTGCCGGAACACCACTGCACTGCCCTAAACCCTGAAACACCACCCCCAGCACGAACCCCTACACTGCCCGAACACCACTGCACTGCCCCAAACCCTGAAACATCAACCCCAGCAAGACCCACTACACTGCCTGAACACCACGGCCCTAAACCCTGAAACACCACCCCCTACACTGCACGAACACCACTGCACTGCCCTAAACCCTGAAACACCACCTCCAGCAAAACCCCCTACACTGTCTGAACACCATTGCTCTGCCCTAAATCCTGAAACACTAGCCCCAGCATGACCCCCTACACTGCCCAAACACCACTGCACTGCCCTAAACCCTGAAACACCACCCCCAGCATGACCCCCTACACTGCCCGAACACCACTGCACTGCCCTAAACCCTGAAACACCAGCCCCAGCAAGACCCCCTACACTGCCCGAACACCACTGCACTGCCCTAGACTCTGAAACACCAGCCCCAGCAAGACCCCCTACACTGCCCGAACACCACTGCACTGCCCTAAACCCTGAAACACCAGCCCCAGCATGACCCCATACACTGCCCGAACACCACTGCACTGCCCTAAACCCTGAAACACCAGCCCCTGCACGACCCCCTACACTGCCCGAACACCACTGCACTGCCCTAGACTCTGAAACACCAGCCCCAGCAAGACCCCCTACACTGCCCGAACACCACTGCACTGCCCTAAACCCTGAAACACCAGCCCCAGCATGACCCCATACACTGCCCAAACACCACTGCACTGCCCTAAACCCTGAAACACCACCCCCTGCACGACCCCCTACACTGCCCGAACACCACTTCACTGCCCTAATCCCTGAAACACCACCCCTCAGCACGACACCCTACACTGCCCGAACACTACTGCACTGCCCTAAACCCTGAAACACCACCCCCAGCACGAACCCCTACACTGCCCGAACACCACTGCACTGCCCTAAACCCTGAAACACCACCCCCTGCACGACCTCCTTCACTGCCGGAACACCACTGCACTGCCCTAAACCCTGAAACACCACCCCCAGCACGACCCCCTACACTGCCCGAACACCACTGCACTGCCCTAAACCCTGAAACATCAACCCCAGCAAGACCCACTACACTGCCTGAACACCACGGCCCTAAACCCTGAAACACCACCCCCTACACTGCACGAACACCACTGCACTGCCCTAAACCCTGAAACACCACCTCCAGCAAAACCCCTTACACTGCCTGAACACCATTGCTCTGCCCTAAATCCTGAAACACTAGCCCCAGCATGACCCCTACACTGCCCAAACACCACTGCACTGCCCTAAACCCTGAAACACCACCCCCAGCACGACCCCCTACACTGCCCGAACACCACTGCACTGCCCTAAACCCTGAAACACCAGCCCCAGCAAGACCCCCTACACTGCCCGAACACCACTGCACTGCCCTAGACTCTGAAACACCAGCCCCAGCAAGACCCCCTACACTGCCCGAACACCACTGCACTGCCCTAAACCCTGAAACACCAGCCCCAGCATGACCCCATACACTGCCCGAACACCACTGCACTGCCCTAAACCCTGAAACACCAGCCCCAGCACGACCACCTACACTGCCCGAACACCACTGCACTGCCCTAAACCCTGAAACACCAGCCCCAGCACAACCCCCTACACTGCCCGAACACCACTGCACTGCCCTAAACCCTGAAACACCAGCCCCAGCACGACCCCTACACTGCCCGAACACCACTGTACTGCCCTAAACCCTGAAACACCAGCCCCAGCACGACCCCCTACACTGCCCGAACACCACTGCACTGCCCTAAACCCTGAAACTCCACCCCTGCATGACCCCCTACACTGCCCGAACACCACTGCACTGCCCTAAACCCTGAAACACCACCCCCTGCAGCACCCCCTACACTGCCCGAACACCACTGCACTGCCCTAAACCCTGAAACACCACCCCTGCACCGCCCCCTACACTGCCCGAACACCACTGCACTGCCCTAAACCCTGAAACACCACCCCCAGCACGACCCCCTTTACTGCTCGAACACCACTGCACTGCCCCAAACCCTGAAACACCACCCCCAGCACGACCCCCTACACTGCCTGAACACCACTGCCCTAACCCCTGAAACACCACCCCTGCACGACCCCCTACACTGCCCGAACACCACTGCACTGCCCTAAACCCTGAAACACCACCCCCTACACTGCCCGAACACCACTGCACTGCCCTAAACCCTGAAACGCCACCCCCAGCACAACCCCCTACACTGCCTGAACACCACTGCACCGCCCTAAACCCTAGAACACTTCCCCCAGCACGACCCCTACACTACCCGAACACCACTGCACTACCCTAAACCCTAAAATACTACCCCCAGCACAACCCCCTACACTACCCGAACACGACTGCACTGCCCTAAACCCTCAAACACTCCCCCAGCACGACCCCCTACACTACCCGAACACCACTGCACTGCCCTAAACCCTAAAACACTCCCCCAGCACGACCCCCTACACTACCCGAACACCACTGCACTGCCCTAAACCCTAAAACACTCCCCCAGCACAACCCCCTACACTACCCAAACACCACTGTACTGCCCTAAACCCTAAAACACTACCCCCGCATGACCCCCTACACTACCCAAACACCAATGCACTACCCTAATCCCTAAAACACTACCCCCGCATGACCACCTACACTACCCTAAACCCTAAAACACTACCCCGCACGACTCCCTACACTACCCAAAGACCACTGCACTACCCTAAACCCTAAAACACGACCTCCTACACTACACAAACACCACTGCACTACCCTAAACCCTAAAACACTACCCCCTACACTACACAAACACCACTGCACTACCCTAAACCCTAAAACACTACCCCCAGCAGTACCCCTACACTACCCAAACACCACTGCACTAACCTAAACCCTAAAACACTACCCCCAGCAGTACCCCCTACACTACCCAAACACCACTGCACTACCCTAAATCACTACCCCCAGCACGACCCCCTACACTACCCAAACACCACTGCACTACCCTAAACCCTAAAACACTACCCCCAGCACGAAACCCTACACTACCCAAACACCACTGCACTACCCTAAACCCTAAAACACTCCCCCAGCACGACTCCCTACACTACCCAAACACCACTGCACTACCCTAAACCCTAAATCTATCCCCAGCATGACCCCCTGCACTACACAAACACCACTGCACTACCCTAAACCCTAAAACACTACCCCCAGCACGACCCTCTTCACTACCTAAACACAACTGCACAATTTGTTACAGGCGTTGCAACGCAGGCCTGTGGTGCTTACTGGAAGTACCTAGTGGGCTAGTTGGGCCCCAGGGACCCTCAGGATTCAAGGTGACCTAATCCCCCAACTTAAAACGCACCACGGGGCGCGTTTGCACAGTGGTGAAGGGAGCGGGCGGGGCCTCAGGTGACATGTGCGCAAACACGCCCTGTGGTGCGTTTTAAGTTGGGGAATTAATTCCCTTTGAAGCCTGTGGGCCCGTGGGGCCCAACTAGCCCACCAGGTACCTTCAGTAAGCACAACAGAGTTGCATTGCAGAGAGGTGAAAAAAGGTGCGTGGCCTCGGAACGCCTCTCTGCAACTCAGCTCTGTGGTCCTAACTGTAGGTACCTGGGGGCTAGTTGGGCCCCAGGCACCCTCAGAATTCAAGGGGACTTAATCCCGCAACTTAAAACGCGCCAGGGGTGCGTTTGCACACATGTCACCTCAGGCCCCCTCCCTTCACCACTGTGCAAACGCGCCCTGTAGCGCGTTTTAAGAGGTAGTTTTAATCCCCCTGCCCGATTATGTACTAGGGACTTGCAGAGGAGGTCATGCTAATCACAGGGGTACCCCAACGCATAGTGTTCCCTAGTGGATGTAGGTGTTTTCACTGTATTCTAAGTGTCTTTTAGCATAGCACTGGCTCTGGTTAGTCAGAGTCAGTTACCACCAGTACCAGTCTGAAAAAGTTGTGGGCACTGGATGATTTTGCAACAAGGCCTCTTTCTGCTCCTCTGTTGGTTCTTTCTGCACATCTTTTGCTTCTTTCTGTGCGTTTTTTCTTCTTTCTTCACATGTCCTACCTCTGTAGGCATAGTTAGAAACTAGCATTTAAAAAAACTTTGAAATTCACTTAAAAAATCATAGGTTTCAGGCACGTTATAGTTAGAAATTAGCATTTAAAAAACCTTTGAAATTCACTGAAAAAACCATAGGTTTCAGACACGTTATAGTTAGAAATTAGCATTTAAAAAACCTTTGAAATTCACTGAAAAAACCATAGGTTTTAGGGACAGTTATAGTTAGTTGGACATTTCACTCGTACAAAACCATAGAAATTCCCCTGTTATAGTTAGTTCAGCTAACTATAACTCGCGCCCCGCAATGCACTGCTGATGACGTCACATATTACATCACTCATGACATGGTCAGTGACATCACTGATGACATCACTGATGACATCTCAAATGACATCACTGATGACATCATCCATGTGATAATTTCATGCATCTTCTCACACCCTAATATAACTTTTGATACACCCACTCTAAATTACAGACTGCCATTCTCAAAACCATAGACACTCCAACACCAAAAACTACATACCCACTCACTGATTCTTAGGTCTACACACACATCCACTCACTCACCCGTACAGTCACTCATACTTAGTCACTCAGTACAGGACTATCATATGCACTCATACACCTATATGAACACTCACACACCGCCACTCATCCATAGAGGTACTCACACACCTAGTCAGTCATGCAAAAACTTAATCACACACCCATTTACTCACCTATACAGTTATACACACACCAGCTCACTTACTCATACAAATACTAGCACATTCTTACGCTCTTATACAATCACTGATACAAGTACACACTCATCCATACAGCCACTCTCACAATCACACACTCTCACTTATAGCCATTTATATACTCCAACACACATATATACTGCCTTTCACATATGTAGTTACTCACACATGTACCACTGAGATATACATTCAATCACTAACACACCCATACACACACTCACCCACCCATACAGTCCATCACAGATGCACTCTTGAAACCATGCACCCAGTGAATCACCAACTCACACATCTATGCACAGAGTCACACACACCCCACCCACACAAACACTCAGGCACCCATACAGATACTCAGACAATCAATCAATAACCCATGTAGACACTCATGTAGCTATTCAGAAAGCCATGCAGCCGCTTACAAACCAACAGACAGACGGATACAGACATTCACACAGTTTAGTCACTAACCCATGCATTCAGTAAGAAACGTTTAATCACTCACTTGTAGAGTCAGTCACGCACGTACTAAATCATCCATTCAGACACTTAAACACCCACTCATTCTTCAATACGCCTTTCCCTATATATATTAAACATATTTAAACTTTACAGAAACACACAGTCACTTGATGATGTCATCAGTGATGTCATCAGTGATGTCATTTGAGATGTCATCAGTGATGTCATCAGTGATGTCACTGACCATGTCATGAGTGATGTAATATGTGACGTCATCAGCAGTGCATTGCGGGGCGCGAGTTATAGTTAGCTGAACTAACTATAACGGGGGAATTTCTATGGTTTTGTACGAGTGAAATGTCCAACTAACTATAACTGTCCCTAAAACTTATGGTTTTTTCAGTGAATATATATATATATATATATATATATATATATATATACATAGAGGAGAGTTTCTCTCTCTACATATATATGTATATATATATATATATATATATATATATATATATATATATATATATTCTACACAGAGAAAAAGAGTTACTGCGGCAGCCACAAGGAAACGCGAATCAGGTGCGCACTCCACCACCATGGTAGGAGGTGCCTACAAAAGACTCTGACTGAGAGAGACTGGTGTCAAGAAGGAGGCATCTGATGAAGGCAGTCGTCGAAACGCATTATGCCTATTCTTTCAATAAAGTTCACTGAAGCCCCGCTGTGTCCCCTGATCTTGCTCGATGGGAGGAGATATTTGTGTGATATATATATATATATATCACGCAATAATCCAAATAAGTGCGCTCTCAGGATCATAAGACACACAATCCTGTGTTGATGCAAACCAAGTTTATTCCACTACGCGTTTCGACTGCGTCCGCAGCCTTGCTCACGTGTGATTCTTGAGTAGAGGAGAGTTTCTCTCTCTACATGTATATATATATATATATATATATATATATATATTCTACACAGAGAAAAAGAGAGACTCCCCCTCTCTCTATCTATAGATATACATATATATATTTATCTATATATATTTATATATATAGAGAGAGATCTCTCTTTCTCTATACTTTTTTTTATTATTATGACTTTCTTGGGGGGCTGATCGCGGCCCCGAGGAAAAGCACACATCTATGTTTAAAAAAAGTAGCCCCAACAGGAAGTTAGCCAGTGAGCAGGATGGCGACCCTCTGCCACTTTCGGCAATAAAAAAAAAAAAAATTCTTTAATCTTGATGCTTCCCCCCCCCCCCCCCGATGAAACCAATTTTTCTTTTAAATATGCCCCGGGGTGGGGTGGGGAGCGGCCCATTCCCATCAGGGCCGACCCCCCAAAGACATCCCTGGTGTCTAGTGGGGATTCCTGGCTGTGGATCGCAGCGCTGCCGCGATCCACGCCAGGAAACGCTTTCAGGAAGGCCTTGTTTGAAAGGGGAGACTCTCCCCTTTCAAACAAGGCCTCCCTGAAAGCTGGGGAGGACGTTGTCAGCCTGTTTTCCCCACCGGGGTAAAAAGCGGCCTTCCCTGCTGCTGTCCTGGTTCCGGTGGGGAAAACTATGACGTTAGAGTGCCTTTCGGCGCGCTGACGTCACAGATGGGTGGGAGGGGGGTCGGGGAGAGATGCAGAAACCCTTCTGCGTCTCCCCAAGGTAAAAAATAAAAATAAAATCGCCGGTGCTTTGCACCGGAGGATTAAAGGGGGCCCTCCCTGGTGTCGGCCATTGGACGTGCGCCGCACCAGGGAGGTAGTACTTGCATCGGCCATTGGCCGACGCAAGCACCAAAAGGGTTAATCTACCTTTCAAAACAATGATTTTGTTTGCAAAATGATTCTACAATTTTGTTGTACGTCTGCACAAAATATGTGTTGCAATAACAAGCCTATCCAAAGAGCAACATATAGATTGTTGTTGCTGTCGTGAATGGTACAGTTCTTGTACCATTTTAATTGTTTTCTACATACTGCTTATGGCCTTTGACATGCTATTAATGCTTTCTGACATTGCTGTAAATATGTCATACATAGTGTTTTTTTAATCCACCAAGTTTGCACATTTTTTATGATATAGGGCCTTATGTTGTTTGTCCTGAACTTGAAGCATCTTGTTGTCCACTCTTTGGAAAACAGCTGGCAAAGGTGTGCCAACTACCACTTGGGTGGTTCTTGTGCTACCAAGACTTCTTTGGAATCTAGTACTTCCAACTGTTGTCACAGATGTTGAAATAGATGCTACAGATTATGTCACAGTAGTTGGTGTCAAAATATTAGATGAACTAGTGGCAGAAATTTCAAATTGAACATTTAGTTGTTGTCTTACGGATGGCTCATCTTGTACTACAACTCCACTTATTTATTTATTTATTTTTATTATGAGTTTTATATAGCGCTGGCTAGACCCGGAGGTATCAGAGCGCTTTACATGAGGATCAGCGAGTTACATGTTACCAAATTACAACAGTTACAGGAGCCAAGAAAAAACAAAAGGAGAAAATAACAAGAGATATTAACGCAAAAGCTGGAGAGGGAAGGTAGCCACAGGATCGCGGAAGGAGAAGGCGGGGGAGGGAAGGAAACACAACGGGGAGACTAGGAAAAACTATGTCCAATGTCCGGCTGGGTAGGTGACGGCTGAGGGGGTGAACCAAAGCCTAACTCCTCTATAGCTGCCTAAACAGCTCCACCGGGCATCGGCCATGTTGTTCGGTCTCCGCGGTGAGTCTAATCTTCATGGTTTCCGCCCGGGGGGCATTGTCATAGGTCCATCTGCTGCACCATTCCCGGTGACCCTGAGCGTAGTTCAAACATCAAGGCAGTACTTGTTCCATGGCGCTTGTCCAGCTGGTTCCTCAGACCGTACTGCAGCGCGTTCCGTGCCTCCCTCAGTAGTTCCTGTACTCCAATGCGGACCATCAATGAGGTGGGGAGATGTTTAACAGCCATCTTAAGGTCAGGCAGACAGAATGTGCACGCCCGTGGCTGTGGGACACTCCGCTGTTTCCCCCTGTAATTCTCTCGGTGTGAGTGAGGCTGCAGCAGGACTGAGTAGAAAAACAGTCCCATTACCAATCTTTTGCGCTGTGGAGACCTTGAAATGAGCACTGAAACCTTGCTCCAGGTGCCATTTTAGGGTCAGGCATTGGTTTTGCTTGGCCCACCATCAAGCCTCTCAGCTACAGACTTTCCCCAGGACGGGACGCCGCTTAAGGGAAACCCCTGGATTACCCCAGCTGGCCGGTATGGTGTGCCCCGGGGCCTCGCTCACCTCCCAGTCTCACGGTCAGCATCGATGGGATCTCCCGCTTCGGCGTCAATCACCGTGCGCACGTCTTGTTTCATGTAAGCGGCTTGTCTGGGGAGCCGAACAATTTCCTTCGGCTGTTAGTGGTTGGCTGCTTTATAGTGGTGCATCAAGAATAGTATGATCTGGAATGATTGACAGGGAAGACATGTAATTCAAATGTGTTAAGACATACATTTGAGGTCCACATCAACAATGAGTACCATGTCTTTGTTCAAAATTCAACATTATTGAATGATATGAAACAGCTATAGTCTATTACTAATGTTGACTCATAACTAGAACAGGTCTTGAATATGTCAAGTGTCACCACTATTTAAACTGACCCTAAATGATTGAAATATATCATTTGAAAAGGTGGCCTTAATATGCAAATTGATTAATAAAAATTAAAACTACATGGACCAGAATGCATTGCAAGTGTCACAATAAAACCTAACATGGAGTAAATCTGTAAAAAAATGAGTAAGTGCCTTCTGTGAATACCAAAATGAGTAAGTTACTCAAAATGAGTAAGTTACTCAAAATGAGTAAGTAAGTGCCTTCTGTGAATACCAAAATGAGTAAGTGCCTTCTGTGAATACCAAAATGGTAGCAAGTTTAGGATTTTGTCTTAAGTTAGTTCTGTGAATCGGGCCCAGAACTGGTAGGACTATTTTGTGAGAAAGGCGTTAGGCAGGTGGGTGCCGCTACATGCTGCATTGACCACCAGGATGTCTCCATCTCTCCTCGTACTTGAAAGCGTAATTGCAGCGACTACAGCAGTTTGCATTGTTGCCTTTGCAGCTTCGTCAGCCATTGAATTCCCCACACCATGTATTTCTACACACTGATGACTCAGTGTGTGTATCACATGAGTCTGTGGCAAACACTCTTTGAGTTTTGCCACCTGTCCCCAAATTGTTTTGTGCTTAATGGTGCACCCTTTGGAATCTCTAAATCCATTCTGGCTCCAGTAGTGTAAGTATTCAGTGTAAGACTGGACACAATAATTTGAATCACACACAATTAGTATGGGGAATTTGGGATCCGTATTGTCCAGTGCCAGAATTAGGGTCATGAAATCTGCCAGCTGTACAATCACCTAGTGAATGCATGTAGGTCTTCTGAGGGTGGAATTCACCATCCTCAATTCTACCCTTAACAATGGTGCAAGCTGCAGAGTATTGGTGTTTTGTCCCTAGGCCAGGCTATGCAGCGCCATGAGTATAGATGAATTAATCTAACTAATCAGGAGGCATGACTTCATTGGGCAGAGGGTATTAATTTTCGTATTGCAGGTATGCATGTGCTTATAGTGTTGAGTCAAATCAGCAGTGTACATCTGTTGCAGTGAGAGAGTTGACCCAGTGTATCCATTGCAGATGTAAGGTCCTAGTGTTAGGAACGCTGGCATTTGTGACAGCCTCAATACGTGGAACCAGAGACGCAACAATAATGCGTTTCCCCTGAGCCAGGGATCTTTCTCTCACTACAGCAGTCTGTACCACAATCAGATTCTTTCTTGTCGGTGCAAAACACATCTCATGGTATATAAATGTGATTTATATGCAATTGGCACAGTGCCTCCCTCGTTAAATATGTAATCGGTATATCCTGATGCACTCTCAGTGATACGAATCACCAGGTTTCTTGTGTTTACACGTGTGTCTAAATGTGTTGAAGCCAGCATGTCAGTTTGTACCGAACTTAAGAGTTGTGTATGTACAGTTGTCCATGTGTGCTTGAAAAGTCTGATCGTATCAAGTTGTAGAACAGTTTTACCCACTCCGTAATCTGGAATGTAAGTTCTGGCAAAATTCAGGAAACCCCAAATCGATTGGAGTTTCTTTAAGGTGTTTGGTAGTTGCAGAAGAACAAACTTCTTGAGGAAATGTGTTGCTAGGCTTTTGCCTTCACTTGACAGTTCATATCTTAAAAATAGGACGTTGAGGTGGGCTTTCTTGATTTTTTAAAATTAAATGTGTAGCCATGTGAGCAAATCCCAATATTACGTGATCCACTCTTGCCAAGTGTGTTGTAAGGTCCTCATCCGTCAGATAGATGTCATCAACATAGGATAATGCCTGGTCATCATATTCTTGCAAAAACTCTGTAACCCGGGCTGAAAATAACCCATTGCTGTCCTTATAGCCTTGAGGCAAATGACAGAACTGCTTTTGAGAACCCAGCATGCTGAATGTGGTCAAATACCTGCTTCCAGGCGCTATATTTTGACAGAAAAATCCATTTGAGATATCTAAACTTGTTTTGTATTTTTTCCATGCTAAGGGCCCGATTCCGATCTCGTTGGGAAGGCCATCCCAGAGCCGACCTGAGCCGGACAGTACAACAGACTCGTACTGGGAGCCGGTCAAACCAAACAATGCAGTCTGATGCCCAAAACCCTTAACTTACCGAGCGACACGGTCACTCCAATTCCGTCCTCATTGTCCAAATGAAAAGCCTCTGGAAACGCAGAATGGAGTCGCCTGGAGGCATTTCCAAAGCCGATTCCAAACGCGGAAGTACGATGCGTACTTCCTATGCGCCGAACCGGTCGCCACAACCAACATGTCAGAGCATCTGGAAGGGGAGTATTTCAGCTCCGACTCGCTCCACAATACGATTTGTGTGAACGAGACAGTGCAGCCATGAATCCGATCGTGCATGTCATCCCTATACTCTATCTCTTTGAGCACTACTACAACCGCAACCGACGCGTTCGTCACAGAAGGTAAGTCCGACACCTACCCATACGGAATAACGTAAATACCACGCGAAAGACAAAACATCAGAAAGCAGGGTCGCAAACACAGCGAAAATGGGGGAGCAATACTACCTGCATTGTAGTGTTAAATTGGTGGGTGGGTGGCAAATACCCAGAGCAAAGTAGAGTCAATATGGGGGTGGCAAATACCCACAGCAATGTAGAGTCAATATGGAGGTGGCAAATACCCACAGTAATGTAGAATCAATATGGGGTGGCTACCCACAGCAATGTAGAGTCAATATGGGGGGTGGCAAATACCCACAGCAATGTAGAGTCAATATGGCTTGGGTAAATACCCACAGCAATGTAGAATCAATATGGGGGTGGCAAATACCTAGAGCAATGTAGAATCAATATGGCTTGGTCAAATACCCAGAGCAAGGTAGAGTCAATATGGGGGTGGCAAATACCCACAGTAATGTAGAGTCAATATGGGGGTGGCAAATACCCACAGCAATGTAGAGTCAATATGGCTTGGGCAAATACCAACAGCAATGTAGAGTCAATATGGGGGTGGCAAATACCCAGAGCAATGTAGAGTCAATATGGCTTGGGCAAATACCCACAACAATGTAGAGTCAATATGGGGTTGGAAAATACCTACAGCAATGCAGAGTCAATATGACTTGGGCAAATACCCAGAGCAATGTAGAGTTAATATGGAGGTGGCAAATACCCACAGTAATGTAGAGTCAATATGTGGGTGGCAAATACCCACAGCAATGTAGAGTCAATATGGCTTGGGCAAATACTAACAGCAATGTAGAGTCAATATGGGGGTGGCAAATACCCAGAGCAATGTAGAGTCAATATGGCTTGGGCAAATACCCACAACAATGTAGAGTCAATATGGGGTTGGAAAATACCTACAGCAATGTAGAGTCAATATGACTTGGGCAAATACCCAGAGCAATGTAGAGTTAATATGGAGGTAGCAAATACCCACAGCAATGTAGAGTCAATATGGCTTGGGCAAATACTAAGGGTGGGCGGAATTTGCGTAGTCGCGTTACGCAAATCTTCGCGAAATTGCTAACAAATTCCGCGAGCTCGCGGAAATTCCGCGAAATCGCGGAATTGCTTGTCCCGTCCGTTCGCGATGTGTTTTTGCGTGCTCGCGGGGAAATATATCGCTAACTTGCCCATGCGGTCGCTAATGGGCGCGGCCATCTTGTTTTCACTTGTCCCGCCCGCTCGCGATGGTATTTCCTGTTCCGGGTCGCGTATTGCATGCTCCCGCCCGTTCGCGATAAGGGTTTCCTGTTCGGGAACGCGTATTACGTGTTCGCGACGCTTTTTGTTTCTGTAAACTTATTTTGGGTCTTTTTTGTTTATTATCTATCTCTCTATTTTCCTGATTCTATATTTTGAGTTTCTCTCTACTTTTTGTGTGTTTTTAACTACTTTTTCACACTTTTTCTATTACCTGCTTTTTCATTTCTTTTACTTACTTTATTTAATTCCTACCTTTTCTTTTCCGTCCCCCGCCTACCCAGAACCATGGCAAAGGGCCACAGCCACAGGGCTCGAAGTCGGAGCCAGAGCCGCGACCGCCTTCCTTGCGGAAGACGGCGCCAAAGAGGGTGCAGGCACGGGCCTTATTCAATGAGGCGGAGGTGGCCGCACTGTTTTTTTTTTGTTCAGCGCCACCTCCCCTTAACCCTGGCAGCAGGCGGCAGGCCTGGGTCCGGGTACGGGCTCCGGGAGCGTCGGCAGCGGTGGGGCAAGGTGTGGCGGGCAGTGTTTCGCTGCTCTGGTGTCCGGCGCACACAGAATCAGCTGACGCACCGGTGGTCCGATATTCTGGACCGGGAGCAGGACCTGCTGGACCTGCTAGGAGTGGAGGTCCCGGGGCTTGGTGAGTAGCTATTTAATATTACAACTTTGTGTTCTTCTGCTCTGTGTTATATATTGCGAATATTTTTTTTTTCCGACCAGCAAGAATGCTGCTGCTTACATTGCAGGTAAATGGCCGCCAGCCTCATGGCCAGGCCCACAACAACAAGAAACTGAAGACAGACAATGCAGGCCTATGGAAAAAAAGCACACTGCCTGGCTTCAAAATGGCCGCCAGCCTCATGGCCAGGCTCACAACAACAAGAAACTGAAGACAGACAATGCAGGCCTATGGAAAAAAAGCACACTACCTGGCTTCAAAATGGCCGCCAGCCTCATGGCCAGGCCCACAACAACAAGAAACTGAAGACAGACAATGCAGGCCTATGGCAAAAAGCACACTGCCTGGCTTCAAAATGGCCACCAGCCTCATGGCCAGGCCCACAACAACAAGAAGCCTAGGTCACAAAGGAAACACATGCAGGCCTATATGGCAAAAAAGCAGCACACTTATAACTCCCACCAGAAATGGCTACCAGCCACATGGACACTCACAAATCACAAGCAACAAGCAGGAGGCCTGGAAAACAATGTACTGAAAACAGACCTATAATAGCCAGGCAAAGGCTGCATGGTAAACAACACTGCTTTGCCTGTAATGCAATAAAATGCAAAAACGAAAATCCACAGGGCTAAACAAGGCCTGCAGCACACCACACACAACTAAGGCATGTATTTAGCACACAGCCCAAAAACTGAAATACACCCAAAAATACACATTTTGCAATTCAATCCAATGCCATCCATGCCCCCTAAATGATGTTTGAAATTAAAAATACATCACACAGCAAAGGAACAGTTGTTTCATCATGTTTCATCATGCACCCACCCATGACTAGCTCTGGGCCTACTCGCTACAGTGGCTACCCACCACTATATTTATTTTTAAAAATGATGAAAATTAAAAAATTGTAATTGCAGCAACTGCAATGACCCAATCAAACAACACCAACTTACTTGTAAAATCTCAAATCCAAAATCCTCAAATCCAATGATAATGATGCAGCAGACACAAAGAGTGATCCTTCCAGCTCAAATCCAAGTGAAAAATGAACAGGAGATGGAGAAAGCACTGGGAGGAGCCTGCTGGAAAGGAACAGGAAGTAGTAGACTCTGTGGCACTTCCTCCCTCTCCCCCAAAAATTGAAAAAAAGGACACCCAAATATCAATCTGAGGTTTTTTTCCATGGAAATCATCAGTTTATAGAAGGTTTTATGCTGCTCGCGATATTATTCTTCTCCAGATTGAAAATTTTGCGTGTTCGGGATCGCAGGTTTACAAAGATTCCGCCGGAAATCCGATGGCGCGCCCGAATGACGTGTTCGCGACCGCAATCTCTCTCGTGGTGCACGATGGCGCGACGAATGACGTGTTCGCGATCGCACACTCTCGCGTTGTCCGATGGCGCGGCGAATGACGTGTTCGCGATCGCAAACTCTCCCAGGATCGCGCGGCCGGCTACCGAAATCTCGTGGCGCACGCGAACGAATAGGAAAACCCGTCGGCGAACGCAGGAATCCCGGTAAGTCATAATCGCGCGCGCTAGAATGCATTTTTAAAGCGCGAACAAGAAAATAATTCCGCTTTGCCGCGGATCGCGGAATTGTTGGCAATTCCGCGTTCTCCGCGGAACGCGAAATTGCCTAAATTCCGCAAATTCCGCGAGCGGAGCGCAATTCAATGCCCAGGGTTACCCACAGCAATGTAGAGTTAATATGGAGGTGGTAAATACCCACAGTAATGTAGAGTCAATATGGCTTGGGCAAATACCCCATATGTGTAGATGCATATTTGGGGTGGGGGAAATACCCCCATATGTGTAGATGCATATCTGGGGTTGGGGGAAATTAACACCAGCAATGTGTGTACGAACAATGTAACTTCTGCTCAAAGTTCCAAAA
>CAWUFW010027805.1:0-24862 GCA_963921515.1 Calotriton arnoldi
TTGTCCTCTCAGAGGCATTTCGTCACGTCGCGGGTCATCGATCATTTTGCATGAAAAATCTGACTGTCTTACTTGAACATGAATTGCCTCCAAATGTAGTTCATATCACTTCCCGCAGTGGAAAAACACGTTTTAAGGCCTCAAAGTGAGCTATTCGATCATTTTAACTCACTTTTACCCCTACCCCAAATCTTGTGTTTTTGCTCTCTAGAAGCATGATAATGACTATAAATATGCTCATTTTAGCTCCAAAAGTAATGATCCACATCTTTATGTCAGAATTAGATGAAAAATGCAATATTTGAAAACGTACCATTTAAGACCTCTCTGAGCCATTTCGTCAGGTCGCGGGTCATTGATCGTTTTGCATGAAAAATCGGACTCTTTTGCTTGAAAATGAATTACCTCCAAATGTAGTTCATATTACTTCCCGCAGTGAATAAACACATTTTAAGGCCTCAAGGTGATCAATTTGATTATTTTAACTCACTTTTACCCCTTCCCCAAATCTTGTATTTTTACTCCCTAGAAGCTTGAAAATGACTATAAACATGCTTATTTTAGCTCCAAAAGTGATGATCCACATCCATATGTCAGAATTAGATGAAAAATGCAATATTTGAAAACGGACCATTTAAGACCTCTCAGAGGCATTTCGTCAGGTCGCGGGTCATCGATCATTCTGCATAAAAAATCAAACTCTCTTGCTTAAACATGAATTACCTACAAATGTAGTTCATATCTCTTCCCGCAGTGAATGAACACGTTTTAAGGCCTCGAAGTGAGCAATTCGATCATTTTAACTCACTTTTACCCCTACCCCAAATCTTGTGTTTTTGCTCTCTAGAAGCATGATAATGACTATAAATATGCTCATTTTAGCTCCAAAAGTAATGATCCACATCTTTATGTCAGAATTAGATGAAAAATGCAATATTTGAAAACGTACCATTTAAGACCTCTCTGAGCCATTTCGTCAGGTCGCGGGTCATTGATCGTTTTGCATGAAAAATCGGACTCTTTTGCTTGAAAATGAATTACCTCCAAATGTAGTTCATATTACTTCCCGCAGTGAATAAACACATTTTAAGGCCTCAAGGTGAGCAATTCGATTATTTTTACTCACTTTTACCCCTTCCCCAAATCTTGTATTTTTGCTCCTTAAGCATGAAAATGACTATAAACATGCTCATTTTAGCTCCAAAAGTGATGATCCACATCCAAAAGTCAGAATAAGTTGAAATATGCAATGTTTGAAAAAATACCATTTTGGATTACTCAGAGTCATTTCCTCAGGTCACTTGTCATCGAAAGTTTTGCATGAAAAAACGGACTCTCTTGCTTGAACATGAATTACCTCCAAATGTAGTTCATATCACTTCCCGCAGTAAGTAAACACGTTTAAAGGTCTCAAGTGAGCAATTCGATCATTTTAACTCACTTTTACCCCTACCCCAAATCTTGTGTTTTTACTCCTAGAAGCTTGAAAATGACTATAAACATGCTTATTTTAACTCCAAAAGTGATGATCCACATCCATATGTCAGAATTAGATGAAAAATGCAATATTTGAAAATGGACCATTTAAGACCTCTCTGAGCGATTTTGTCAGGTCGCGGGTCATCGATCATTTTGCATTAAAAATCGGGCTCTCTTGCTTGAACATGAATTACCTCCAAATGTAGTTCACATCACTTCCCGCAGTGAATAAACATGTTTGAAGGGCTCAAAGTGAGCAATTCGATTATTTTAACTCACTTTTACCCCTTCCCCAAATCTTGTATTTTGGCTCCCTTAAGCATGAAAATGACTATAAACATGCTCATTTTAGCTCCAAAAGTGATGATCCACACCCAAAAGTCAGAATTAGTTGAAATATGCAATATTTGAAAACTGACCATTTTGGACCACTCAGAGGCATTTCCTCAGGTCGTGGGTCATAGAAAAAATTGCATGAAAAATCGGACTCTCTCACTTGAACATGAATTAACTCCACATGTAGTTCATATCACTTTCTGCTGTGAATAAACACATTTTAAGGCCTCAAAGTGAGCAATTCGATCATTTTAACTCACTTTTACCCCTAGCCTCAATCTTTTGTTTTTACTCCCTGGAAGCTTGAAAATAACTATAAACATGCTCATTTTAGCTCCAAAAGTGATGATCCACATCCATATGTCAGAATTAGATGAAAAATGCAATATTTGAAAACGGACCATTTTGGATCACTCAGAGGCATTTTCTCAGGTCGCGGGTCATCGATCATTTTGCATGAAAAATCAGGCTCTCTTTCTTAAACATGAATTACCTACAAATGTAGTTCATATCACTTCCCACAGTGAATAAACACGTTTTAAGGCCTCAAAGTGAGCAATTCGATCATTTTAACTCACTTTTACCCATACCCCAAATCTTGTGTTTTTGCTCTCTAGAAGCATGAGAATGACTATAAATATGCTCATTTTAGCTCCAAAAGTAATGATCCACATCTTTATGTCAGAATTAGATGAAAAATGCAATATTTGAAAACGTACCATTTAAGACCTCTCTGAGCCATTTCGTCAGGCCGTGGGTCATTGATCGTTTTGCATGAAAAATCGGACTCTCTTGCTTGAACATGAGTTACCTCCAAATATAGTTCATATCACTTTCCACTGTGAATAAGCATGTTTTAAGGACTCAAAGTTAGCAATTCGGTCTTTTTAACTCCCTTTTACCCCCACCCCAAATCTTGAATTTTTGCTCCCTCAAAGCATGAAAACGACTATAAACATGATCATTTTAGCTCCAAAAGTGATGATCCACATCCAAAAGTCAGATTTGGCTGAAATATGCAATGTTTGAAAACGGACCAATTTGGATCACTCAGAGGCATTTCCTCAGGTCGCGGGTCATCTAGAGTTTTGCATGAAAAATCAGACTGTCTCGCTTGAACATGAATTAACTCCAAATGTAGTTCATATCACTTTCCGCTGTGAATTAACACGTTTTAAGGCCTCAAAGTGAGCAATTTGATCATTTTAACTCACTTTTACCCTACCCCCAATCTTGTGTTTTTACTGCCTAGAAGCTTGAAAATTACTATAAACATGCTTATTTTAGCTCCAAAAGTGATTATCCACATCCATATGTCAGAATTTGATGAAAAATGCAATGTTTGAAAACGGACCATTTTGGATCACTCAAAGGCATTTCCTCAGGTCACGGGTTAACGAAAGTTTTGCATAAAAAATCAAACTCTCTCACTTGAACAAGAATTAACTCCAAATGTAGTTCATACCAATTCCCGCAGTGAATAAATACGTTTTAAGGCCTCAAAGTGAGCAAATCGATCATTTTAGTTCACTTTTACCCCTATCCCAAATCTTGTGCTTTTGGTCCCTAGAACCTATGAATTATCAGGTTTATTTTAATGTTTGATAGACTTTATTAAGTGAGTAAAATTACATAAGAATTGGTCATAAACAATAGGTATCCATAATACAATATAACGCGTGCAGACAAAGATTACAAAGTAGAAAGTCGTTTACATTTTAGGAATAATAAAGGATAAGGGGGAAAGGAGAAGAAGGGGGAGGGAATGAGGAAAAGATATTACAATACTAAATTGAAGATCATGAGAGTAAATTATCAACATGTAAAGCTTAAAACAATTGAATAAACATATTGTAAAACTTAAACTAGAACTGATCATGACTTATGTTAACGTATCCTATCTTATCTTATACAAGAGGCAAGTAAAGTATTAGCACAATAGGAAATGCAAAGAAAAAACAAGAAGGAATAATAAATGTAAAGAAATATTTATGGAGGATAAAAATTTTCATCATGTGTACGAGTCACCTGAAGGGAGCATTTAGATAAATAATTAGATAAAGATAACCAAAATAAATCTCTATTTACAATATGTTTAACAGAAGACGCAAAAGCAATATCTAATCTATGATAGTGACAAACATTATTCCACCAGGCTTTCACAGAAAGTTTTGATGTGCATTTCCAATTAAGTGTAATTTGTTGGAAGGCTAAAGCCAACATCAAATCAAATAAACCCTTATCATGTAAGGACAATCCCAAGGACTCCGATAAACCTCCAATGAAAAGGACGATGTTAGATAATGTAATGTGAAGATTGAAAATGACAGAGAGATGCTTCCAGACACTGTTCCAAAAGGAAACAAAAGCAGGGCAGAGGAAGAGAAGGTGCATCAGATCAGCTGAGGGGGATTGGCAAGACCAACAAGTGCCATCACCGGAGTGAGTAAATTTAGCTATAGATAGAGGGGTATAGTATAACCTGTGATATAAGAAGAACAGAGATTGAGTAGTAGATGCAGACCTAGAGATCTTCAGAGATCTGCCCCAGAGGTTGTTCCAAAAATCTATGCTCCAAAGACAGCCCAAATCCGCCTCCCAAGCAGCCTCAACTCTAGACTTTGGACGAATTGAATTAGGGGAGAGAAGAGTTTTATAGAGAAGGGAGGCCCTGGGACAAGCACGCAAAAGAGTGAGAACAGGATCTTCCACAGAAGTGGTTATATTGGAAGGTAAAGAGTAGAAAACATCTAAGATGATTGGCATCAAGACAGAAAATTTGCGCAAAAAAGAACGGGGGCAATTAAAAGTAGTTTGGAACTGGGGGAAGGAACATGGGGAAAGCCCGTCAAACAAATCTTGAACCCATATAATTCCCCTTTCTCTCCAAGATTTCCAAAACAGTGGTTTATTATTAAGGGTAATAAGGCGATTGTACCAAAGAGGAGATTGAAGAAAGGAAGTTCTACAAGTAATCTCCGATTGGAGGTGGGGTTTTAGTAAGGAACAAGTGTGCTTGAATAATGGAAGAGATAAAGTCCTAACTTTGGACGAAAAGAAAGAATTTCCTTGAAAGAAAAGGGCGTAAGCAATGAACGTTCAATGGAAAGCCATAACGGTGTAAAAGAAGGGAGTTCAGTAGACAGCCATTTAGAAGCTAGTCGAAGACAAAAGGCCTTATGGTAAACACGAAAATCAGGAAAATTTACTCCTCCTAGAGTTTTGGTCTTACGGAGAAGCGATAAGGAGATTCTAGATTTTTTATTTTTCCATAAAAATTGAGAAAGCAGAGAGTCAATTTAAAAAAAATATATAATGGGGATGTGAATGGGTATCATAGAGTTAATATATAATAGAATAGGGGTGATCATCATTTTAATTGAATCCAGCCGTCCCCACCAGGAGAGAAAAAGAGGATTCCATGATAAAAGGAGTTTAGAGATACGATCAGTCACCTCCTTCATATTGATTTTTACTGAATCTAGTATAGAATTATTAAACCAAATGCCAAGATATTTTATTTTGGAACTATTCCATCTAAAACCAGTTGCATCAAAATGATGCTTAAAACAAAATTTAGTGAGGGGAAGGATCTCTGTCTTATCAGAATTTATCTTATAACCAGAGATAAGAGAAAAGTCATGGATTTCTTGCAGAAGGGGAGTAATAAAGGATTCGGGATGGGAAATTAAAAGTAAAATATCATCAGCGTAAGCTGACAACTTTAAGTGTTGGTCGCCACACTCAACGCCGGAAATTGATGTGTTCTGACGAATATGTGACAAAAAAGGTTCAAGTGCTAGAATAAAAAGGAGGGGTGAAAGAGGGCAACCCTGACGTACCCGCGATGCAAGTTAAAGGAGTTTGAGATGAGTCCATTCACTATTACAGATGCTTTAGGAGCTGAAAACAGTAAAGATATAAGGGATATAATTTTAGGACCGAAACCATGCCACTGAAGGGCTTTAAATAAAAAGGACCAATTGACTCTATCAAATGCTTTCTCTGCATCAATGGAAACAGCAGCGAGGGGATAGTAAAGAGATGGGGCTTTGTTTAAAACATTAAAAAATAAACGGGAATTATCAGATGTTAGTCTCCCTTTGACGAAACCACATTTTTCTAAACCTATAAGTTTAGGAAGAAGATGATCAAGGCAGAGTGCAAGTAAATTAGCAAAGATCTTATAATCAACGTTTACCAGGGAAATAGGACGATAATTTTTAAAGTGCTTGGGATCTCGACCATCCTTGTGAATTAAACAAATTGAAGCATCCAGGAAAGAGCCTTGTGCAACACCAGTTTTTTGAAAGAACTGGTAGAGTTGTAAAAGTTTGGGAACAAGAAGATGAGAAAAATGAAGAAAAAATTCTACCGTAAAGCCATCAGGGCCTGGAGTTTTATTTTTCTTAAGTAAATTTAAGGAATGGGAAATATCATGAATAGACAAATCTGATTCTAATAAACTAAAATCGATGTCGGCATGAGGAGAAGGAGAAACGTTATTGAGATATGCATCCATGGAAGAAGATGACGGATTAGATTCCGGGGTGTATAAGGTTTTGTAAAATTCTGTGAACTCTTTTAGTATATCCTGATCTTTAGAGAGGATAAGTCCATCTGAAGATTGAATGGATTCAATCAGAACGCGTTCCTTCCGTGCTTTAAGATAGTTTGCCAGGAGTTTGCCAGATTTGTTACGACCGCCATAATATCGAGCAGAAGATCGAAGGAGAAACGAAAAGGCATTATCAGTAGTCATTTTATTAAAATCAAGTTTAGCATGAACTAACTCTTGTAGGGAAGACTCCGAAGAAGATGTATAAAAAAGGTGTTCAAGACGTTTAATATTAGCAAGCAAGAGTTTCTCCTTATTGAGAAAAAACTTCTTCCTCTTGGCAACAAAGTCTATGATAAAACCACGGGCAGTAGCCTTAAAAGTGTCCCATAAAAGTGACGGAGAAATATCAGGGGAAGAATTTAAAAAGAAGAATTCTTCTGTGAAGGAAGTAAAGGAAGAGGAGAACTTTGGATCCTGTAAAAGGGAATTGTTAAAGCGCCATCTAGACGACCTGGGGCTCGATCTGAGCAGATCAAAAACAGCAACAACTGGGGCATGATCAGAGATGACAATAGGCTCAATAGAAGAGGAAATAAGATTCTGAGATAGAGCAGGGGAAAGAAAAATATAGTCTAATCGTGATAGAGTGCCATGAGGTGGGGAGAAAAAGGAGATTTCAGAACTGTCGGGATTGCAGATTCTCCATGCATCAATCAGATGGGTCTGAGCTATTGTAGAGTGAAACTGTTTATGTGTTTTGTGTGGTGTGAATCGGACCTGGGATTGTCGATCAACAAAAGGGTCCATAACTTGATTGCAGTCTCCTCCTAGAATAAAGAATTCATATTTGTGCTGGATACATTTTTCTGTGATGCTAGGCCAGAAGGAAGGGTCTGGCAGAGTGGGGCCATAAACATTAAAAACAGTAAGAGGAATATTATCGATAAGTAACTGAGCTAATAACCATCTACCATCAGAGTCAGTCTCTTTGGAAATAACAGAGCATTTTAAACGTTTATGCACTAAAATAATTACTCCATTTTTCTTCGTAGTTGTAGGGGATACCAAGACTAAACCCACCCATTGCTTTTTAAGTTTCAAAGCCTCTAATTCTGACAGGTGGGTTTCTTGCAATAAAACTATATCGGGATTATAGGTAGCTAAATGGGATATTATTCTTTGCCTCTTTATGGGGTTAATAAAACCTTTAACATTCCATGAGATGACTTTGAATTTTAAAAGAATTGGATCAATATTATAAGCACAGGATCAACAATAATGCAAGAGAAAAAGACGATAATAACGAGAATGAAATTAAAAAGGGAGGGGGATAAGGAGGGTAAAAAAGAGAAGAAGGAAAGAGCAAAGAGGAATAAGAAGGATATTCCAAGAAGACAGTACATGTTAATCATTGAAGAGGAGAAGAATTATGGTGACAAAAATACAAGAGGAAGGGGGGATTAACGACTGTAATACGTACCTTTCGGGGAGGGAACAATGAGAGTACAAGGAGTAGCAGGGCACAAATGAAGACGACGTACCCAAACAGGAGGAACGGAACGCAACAGGGAGATGTATATGACGAGCAGGAGACGGAAACACAAGGTAATATAAAAGACACCTCTGTGAGACGAAAAAGAGAAAAAGAGAAAGAGAGAACTATGTTAAAGAACAAATATCAACAAACATACTAGACATCCAGTAAAGAACCTGTAAGGAAAAAATTAGCATGTGAAATGACGAAGAGTAAGCATGTTACAGTAAGAAGAAAAGTCATGGCAATGAAATTGTAGAGGAAGAAGGACCAGCAGTATCCATTGACGACGCAGAGTGAGACTGAATATATTTCCTCAAGTTCACCGGATCTTCAAATGTGGAAGTCTTGTTTTGAAAAGTAACTTTAAATAAGCAGGGATGGAATAAACCATATCTTGCTCCCATGGTGCGTAAAGCAGGCAGAAGATCCAGAAATTCCTTCCGACGCTTGGCAGTCATTGAAGAGACGTCTTGTGAGATGAAAATCTTCGAACCTGACCATGATAATTGTTTTTTGGCCTTAGTAGCGGTTAAGACTTGCAGAAGGTCTGTAAATTTCAAAAAAAGGAAAATCACTCCCCTTGGTTTGGAAGGAGCTGAAGAAGAAGTTAGACGTGGACCCAGCCTGTGAGCACGCTGAATACTCAAAGACGTAGATGGAGGGAGATCCAGAAGTTTTGGGAGAAAATTTGTAAAGAAGGTCACGGGGTCATCACCCTCCACGCCCTCCGGAAGACCATATAAACGCAAATTGTTGCGTCTATTCCTGTTTTCAAGGTCCTCAGCCAACCTCCTCAACTGAATGACCTCCTTCTCTAAGATAGCAACCTTGGTAGACATATCATGTAGCTCTCCAACTTGTTGTTCAACTGTTGAGATGCGGGAATCCATGGAATTCCATTTAGCATCCAAGACTTGTAAACGAGTATTTGTTTCTTCAACAAATGGACGCAGGGTGCGAATTTTGTCGAGCACAATGTCCAGGGAAACAGGAGAGCTAGGTTTCGGTGGAGAAGGAGGATCTTGCTTAAGACGTTTGAAGGTAGAGGGTGGAGCTTTAATTAAAGCAGTAGGCGAAGTTACCTGCCTAGAAGAATTAGATTGCGCCATCGCGTCAGGAGTGTGTGAAGAAGAAATAGCGTGAGGCGGGCAGGATCCAGTAGCGCCAGAAGGAGCCTTCCTATTTGTAAAAAGTAAGGTCTTGCTTCTTCCCATATGAACTAGTAGAGAAGGGTCCAGAGGGAATATACCAGCATAAAAGTAGAAACGCACCAGTAAAGTAAAAGTCACTAAGGTGAAATGTCAACTAAAGTATGAAGAAGAATATTGTTGAAAACACTGCTCATAGGAAGGATGTCCAGAAAGTACTTAAAAAACGTATAGCCAGCCAAAATAATCAGGAATACACAATTTGCACCATGCCATAAATATGTAAAGTCATGGAATGAAAAGGAACATGCTGTGAAGTTCTCCCCTAAAAAAAAAAAGGTTGAAAAAGAGAAGCAGTTCCTCAGAAGACAAAATGGCGGCTGAAGAGTGAGGAGATAAAACATCTGACAAAAATGACGAAAGAAGGCGTGAAAAAGTTCAAAAAATATCACCATGCATGTAGAGGGTCTTCCAATGATAGGAAATCACTGTTTCCTGTTCAGATGAAGGCTGAAACCGCCGAAATCATCTCGGCGTCTCCCGTCGCGGACCGGAGCTCCGATTCAGGCAGCCATCTTGTTTTGTGCCATGCGCGCGCCTCGAATTATCAGTTTTGGGACTAAAATAAATGTGTTCAGAGTCATTTTCCTGCCCGAAATCGGACAAAATAGAATCTTATGAGTAGGAGGAAAAGTCTGTAAAAATGGCAATTTTGGTCACTGTAAGGCTTTAAAAAGTGGTTATTGAACATGAGGCACGATCCAATTGCCATTTTGAATCATTTTTTGTACAGTCCAAAAAAATAAATTTTCTGATGAAAAACGATGACCCCTGACCTGTCGAAGTTTCTCCAGATGGTCGGAAAGGGTGATTTTTTAATTTTTAATCTTTTGACTGTAAATAACTATTGCATGTGAATTATCACTTTTGGAACTAAAATAAGTGTGTTTAGAGTCATTTTCCTGCCCGAAATCGGTGAAAATAGACGCATCTGAGTAGGAGAAAAGGTCTGTAAATGGCAATTTTGGTCACTGTGAGGCTTTAAAAAGTGGTTTTTCAACATGAGGCACCATCCAATTGACATTTTGAATCATTTTTGTACAGTCCAAAAAATCAAATTTCTGATGAAAAACGATGACCCCTGACCTGTGGAACTTTCTCCAGATGGTCAGTAATGGTGATTTTTTAATGTTGAATCTTTTGACTGTAAATAACTATTGCATTTGAATGATCACTTTTGGAACTAAAATAAGTTTGTTTAGAGTCATTTTCCTGCCCAAAATCTGTCAAAATAAAAGCTTCTGTGTAGGAGGAAAAGTCTGTAAAAATGGCAATATTGGTCACTGTGAGGCCTTAAAAAGTGTTTATTCAACATGAGGTAAGATCCAATTGACATTTTGAATAATTTTTTGTACAGTCCCAAAAAATCAATTTTCTGATGAAAAACGATGAACCCGGACCTGTCGAACTTTCTCCAGATGGTCAGGAATGGTGATTTTTTAATGTTTAATCTTTTGACTGTAAATAACTATTGGATGTGAATTATCACTTTTGGAACTAAAATAAGTGTGTTTAGAGTCATTTTTCTGCCCGAAATCAGTCAAAATCGAAACTTCTGAGTAGGAGAAAAGGTCTGTAAATGGCAATTTTGGTCACTGTGAGGCTTTAAAAAGTGGTTATTCAACATGAGGCACGATTCAATTGACATTTTGAATCATTTTTTGTACAGTCCAAAAAATCAATTTTCTGATGAAAAACGATGACCCCGGACCTGTCGAAATTTCTCCAGATGGTCAGTAATGGTTATTTTTTAATGTTTAATCTTTTGACTATAGATAACTATTGCATATGAATGATCAGTTTTGGAACTAAAATAAGTGTGTTTAGAGTCATTTTCCTGACCGAAATCGGTCAAAATAGAAGCTTCTGAGTAGGAGGAAAAGTCTGTAAAAATGGCAATTTTGGTCACGGTGAGGCTCTAAAAAGTGGTTATTCAACATAAGGCATGATCCAATTGACATTTTGAATCATTTTTTGTACAGTCCCAAAAATTAATTTTCTGATGAAAAACGATGACCCCGGACCTGTCCAACTTTCTCCAGATGGTCAGTAATGGTGATTTTTTAATGTTTAATCTTTTGACTGTAAATAACTATTGCATATGAATTATTACTTTTGGAACTAAAATAAGTGTGTTTAGAGTCATTTTCCTGCCCAAAACCGGTCAAAATAGAAGCTTCTGAGTAGGATGAAAGGTCTGTAAATGGCAATTTTGGTCACTGTGAGGCTTTAAAAAGTGGTTATTTAACATGAGGCACGATCCAATTGACACTTTGAATCATTTTTTGTACAGTCCAAAAAATCAATTTTCTGATGAAAAACGTTGACACCGGACCTGTCGACCTTTCTACAGATGGTCAGTAATGGTGATTTTTTTAATGTTTAATCTTTTGACTGTAAATAAATATTGCATGTGAAATATCACTTTTGGAACTAAAATAAGTGTGTTTAGAGTCATTTTCCTGCCCGAAATCGGTCAAAATAGAAAGCTTCTGAGTAGGAGGAAAAGTCTGTAACAATGGCAATTTTGGTCACTGTGAGACTTTAAACAGTGGTTATTCAACATGAGGCACGATCCAATTGACATTTTGAATAATTTTTGTACAGTCCAAAAAAATCAATTTTCTGATGAAAAACGATGACCCCGGACCTGTCGAACTTTCTCCAGATGGTCAGGAATTGTGATTTTTTAATGTTTAATCTTTTGACTGTAAATAACTATTGCATATGAATTATCACTTTTGGAACTAAAATAAGTGTGTTTAGAGTCATTTTCCTGCCCGAAATTGGTCAAAATAGAAGCTTCTGAGTAGGAGGAAAGGTATGTAAATAAGGCAATTTTGGTCACGGTGAGGCCTTAAAAAGAGGTTATTCAACATGAGGCACGATCCAATTGACATTTTGAATCATTTTTTGTACAGTCCAAAAAATTAATTTTCTGATGAAAAACGATGACCCCGGACCTGTCGACCTTTCTACAGATGGTCAGGAATGGTGATTTTTTTAATGTTTAACCTTTTGACTGTAAATAACTATTGCATATGAATTATCACTTTTGGAACTAAAATAAGTGTGTTTAGAGTCATTTTCCTGTCCGAAATTGGTCAAAATTGAATCTTCTGAGTAGGAGGAAAAGTTGGTAAAAATGGCAATTTTGGTCACTGTGTGTCCATAAAAAGTGGTTATTCAACATGAAGCACAATACAATTGACATTTTGAATCATTTTTTGTTCAGTCCAATAAATTAATTATCTGATGAAAAATGATGACCCGGGACCTGTCAAACTTTCTCCAGATGGTCAGGAATTGTGATTTTTTAATGTTTAATCTTTTGACTGTAAATTACTTATGCACGTGAATTATCACTTTTGGAACTAAACTAAGTGTGTTTAGAGTCATTTTCCTGCCCGAAATTGGTCAAAATAGAAGCTTCTGAGTAGGAGGAAAGGTCTGTAAATATGGCAATTTTGGTCACGGTGAGGCCTTAAAAAGAGGTTATTCAACATGAGGCACGATCCAATTGACATTTTGAATCATTTTTTGACCAGTCCAAAAAAATCAATTTTCTGATGAAATAAGATGACCCCGGACCTGTAGAACTTTTTCCAGATGGACAGTAATGGTGATTTTTTAATGTTTAATCTTTTGACTATAAATAACTATTGCATGTGAATTATCACTTTTGGAACTAAAATAAGTGTGTTTAGAGTCATTTTCCTGCCCGAAATTGGTCAAAATAGAAGCTTCTGAGTTGGAGGAAAGGTCTGTAAATATGGCAATTTTGGTCATGGTGAGGCCTCTAAAAGAGGTTATTCAACATGAGGCACGATCCAATTGACATTTTGAATCATTTCTTGTACAGTCCACAAAATCAATTTTCTGATGAAAAACGATGACTCAGGACCTGTCGAACTTTCTCCAGATGATCAGTAATGGTGATTTTTTAATGTTGAATCTTTTGACAATAAATAACTATTGCATGAGAATTATCACTTTTGGAACTAAAATAAGTTTGTTTAGAGTCATTTTCCTGCCCAAAATCGGTCAAAATAGAAGCTTCTGAGTAGGAGGAAAAGTCTGTAAATATGGCAATTTTGGTCACGGTGAGGCTTTAAAAAGTGGGTATTCAACATGAGGCACGATCCAATTGACATTTTGAATCATTTTTAGTACAGTCCAAAAATTCTATTTTCTGATGAAAAATGATGACCCCGGACCTGTCAAACTTTCTCCAGATGGTCAGTAATGGTGATTTTTTAATGTTTAATCTTTTGACTATATATAACTATTGCATGAGAATTATCGCTTTTGGAACTAAAATCAGTTTGTTTAGAGTCATTTTCCTGGCCAAAATTGGGCAAAATTGAAGCTTCTGAGTAGGAGGAAAAGTTGGCAAAATGGCAATTTGCTCACTGTGAGGCCTTAAAAAGTGGTTACTCAACATGAGGCACAATCCAATTGACCTTTTGAATAATTTTTTGAACAGTCCAAAAAATCAATTTTCTGATGAAAAACGATGACCCCGGACCTGTCGAACTTTCTCCAGATGGTCAGTAATGGTGATTTTTTATGTTTAATCTTTTGACTGTAAATAACTATTGCATGTGAATTATCACTTTTGGAACTAAAATAAGTGTGTTTAGAGTCATTTTTCTGCCTGAAATCGGTCAAAATCGAAGCTTCTGAGGAGGAGAAAAGGTCTGTAAATGGCAATTATGGTCACTGTGAGTCTTTAAAAAGTGGTTATTCAACATGAAGCATGATCCAATTGACATTTTGAACCATTTTTGTACAGTCCAAAAAATCAATTTTCTGATGAAAAACGATGACCCCGGACCTGTCGACCTTTCTACAGATGGTCAGTAATGGTGATTTTTTTAATGTTTAATCTTTTGACTGTAAATCACTTATGCATGTGAATTATCACTTTTGGGACTAAAATAAGTGTGTTTAGAGTCATTTTCCTGCCCGAAATTGGTCAAAATAGAAGCTTCTGAGTAGGAGGAAAGGTCTGTAAATATGGCAATTTTGGTCACGGTGAGGCCTTAAAAAGAGGTTATTCAACATGAGGCACGATCCAATTGACATTTTGAGTCATTTTTTGTACAGTCCAAAAAATCAATTTTCTGATGAAAAACGATGACTCCGGACCTGTCGAACTTTCTCCAGATTGTCAGTAATGGTGATTTTTTAATGTTTAATCTTTTGACTGTAAATAACTATTGCATGTGAATTATCACTTTTGGAACAAAAATAAGTGTGTTTAGAGTCATTTTCCTGTCCGAAATCGGTCAAAATTGAAGCTTCTGAGTAGGAGGAAAAGTTGGTAAAAATGGCAATTTTGGTCACTGTGAGGCCTTAAAAAGTGGTTACTCAACATGAGGCATGACTCAATTGACATTTTGAATCATTTTTTGTACAGTCCAAAAAAATCAATTTTCTGATGAAATACGATGACCGAGGACCTGTCGAACTTTCTCCAGATGGTCAGTAATGGTGATTTTTTAATGTTGACTCTTTTGACTGTAAATAACTATTGCATGAGAATTATCACTATTGGAACTAAAATAAGTGTGTTTAGAGTAATTTTTCTGCCCGAAATGGGTCAAAATAGAAACTTCTGAGTAGGAGAAAAGGTCTGTAAATGGCAATTTTGGTCACTGTGAGGCTTTAAAAAGTGGTTATTCAACATGAGGTAAGATCGAATTGACATTTTGAATCATTATTTGTACAGTCCAAAAAATGTATTTTCTGATGAAAAACAATGACCCCGGACCTGTCGAACTTTCTCCAGATGATCAGTAATGGTGATTTTTTTATGTTTAATCTTTTGACTGTAAATAACTATTGCATGTGAATTATCACTTTTGGAACTAAAAAAAGTGTGTTTAGAGTCATTTTCCTGCCCGAAATCAGTCAAAATAGAATCTTCTGAGTAGGAGGAAAAGTCGGTAAAAATGGCAATTTTGGTCACTGTGAGGCCTTAAAAAGTGGTTATTCAACATGAGGCACGATCCAATTGACATTTTGAATCATTTTTTGTACAGTCCAAAAAAATCAATTATCTGATGAAAAATGATGACCCCGGACCTGTCAAACTTTCTCCAGATGGTCAGTAATGGTGATTTTTTGATGTTTAATCTTATGACTGTAAATAGCTATTGCATATGAATTATAAGTTTCGGAACTAAAATAAGTGTGTTTAGAGTCATTTTCCTGCCCAAAATCGGTCAAAATAGAAGCTTCTGAGTAGGAGAAAAGGTCTATAAATATGGCAATTTGGTCACGGTGAGGATTTAAAAAGTGGTTATTCAACATGAGGCACGATCCAATTGACATTTTGAATCATTTTTTGTACAGTCCAAAAAATCTAATTTCTGATGAAAAACGATGACTCCGAATCTGTCGAACCTTCTCCAGATTGTCAGTTATGGTGATTTTTTAATGTTTAATCTTTTGACTGTAAATAACTATTGCATGTGAATTATCACTTTTGGAACTAAAATCAGTGTGTTTAGAGTCATTTTCCTGCCCGAAATCGGTCAAAATAGAATCTTCAGAGTAGGAGGAAAAGTCTATAAAAATGGCAATTTTGGTCACTGTGAGGCTTTAAAAAGTGGTTTTTCAACATGAGGCATGATTGAACTGACATTTTGAATCATTTTTTGTACAGTCCAAAAAATCAATTTTCTGATGAAAAACGATGACTCCGGATCTGTCGAACCTTCTCCAGTTTGTCAGTTATGGTGATTTTTTTAATGTTTAATCTTTTTACTGTAAATAACTATCGGATATGAATTATCACTTTCGGAACTAAAATAAGTGTGTTTAGAGTCATTTTCCTGTCCGAAATTGGTCAAAATAGAAGCTTCTGAGTAGGAGGAAAGGTCTGAAAATATGGCAATTTTGGTCACGTTGAGGCCTTAAAAAGAGGTTATTCAACATGAGGCACAATTCAATTGACATTTTGAATCATTTTTTGTACAGTCCAAAAAATCAATTTTGTGATGAAAAACCATGACTCCGGACCTGTCGAACTTTCTCCAGATAATCAGTAATGGTGATTTTTTAATGTTGAATCTTTTGACTGTAAATAACTATTGCATGTGAATTATTACTTTTGGAACTAGAATAAGTGTGTTTAGAGTCATTTTCCTGTCCGAACTCGGTCAAAATTGAAGCTTCTGAGTAGGAGGAAAAGTTGGTAAAAATGGCAATTTTGGTCACGGTGAGGCATTAAAAAGTGGGTATTCAACATGAGGCACAATACAATTGACATTTTGAATCATTTTTAGTACAGTCCAAAAATTCTATTTTCTGATGAAAAATGATGACCCCGGACCTGTCAAACTTTCTCCAGATGGTCAGTAATGGTGATTTTTTAATGTTTAATCTTTTGACTGTAAATAACTATTGCATATGAATTATCAGTTTTGGAACTAAAATAAGTGTGTTTAGAGTCATTTTCCTGCAAGAAATCAGTCAAAATAGAAGCTTCTGAGTAGGAGGAAAGGTCTGTAAATGGCAATTTTGGTCACTGTGAGGCTTTAAAAAGTGGTTATTCAACATGAGGCACGATCCAATTGACATTTTGAATCATTTTTTGTACAGTCCACAAAATCAATTTTCTGATGAAAAACGATGACCCTGGACCTGTCGACCTTTCTACAGATGGTCAGTAATGGTGATTTTTTTAATGTTTAATCTTTTGACTGTAAATAAATATTGCATGTGAAATATCACTTTTGGAACTAAAATAAGTGTGTTGGGGCGTGGCCAGGATGGCGGAGTGAGTAGACGTACTGCTCCCGAGCTCCCGCCGACGGCCTAACTAAGCACCGGCCCTGGGGCCGTTTTAGCTACTGTCGGCCCATCCTAAAGGGCAGGTGGGGTCCCGTGGCAGTTTGGGGCCAACTTGGAGCCGCGGTGGTGCCTGCGGTAGCACATAGCCGGAGCTGAGCAAGCAGCGCTCCGTGCCGACGGGGCCGCGCGGCTCTGCCTGACATCGGCAGGTGCGACAAAGAGGGTCCGTTGCAACGAAAGCTTGACCCCCGCTTGACCATGGAAGCGGTGGTCTCCGGAGGAAACGCCGGCGCGCCGACCGGAGGTTGGTGGAAGACGAAGCAGTGAGAGGCCATTGGAGCGACGCGTTGGGAGGCCCAGCCCGCCATCTTGGGTGAGTGGCGTTCCTGACCCTGGACCGGTGCGGAGTTGGCCGTGGTCCCCTCGGTGGACTTTTGTGCTCCCCCGCTGAGGAATTGTGGGGTGAGCGGGGCAGTGCCCGGCTGTGGGGGGCCGCTGCACAACGAGCTGCCAGAGGAGGAGGACGGCGGGACTCGGAGAGGCCCGGAACTGGTTGTGGGCCCCCTCTCTCTCGAGCCTGGTAGAGCACAAAGGCCTGGAGGGGATGGGCCTGGCGGACCGCTAGGGCTCAGAGGGCACCGGAGAGGGGGCGGAATGCAGTACAGGCATGGAGGATGTTGCGGAGAGCAGAGGTGAGCAACCAGCCGGTTAATCGCGGAGAGCCAGACGCAGGACTGAGTGTGTAGCAGACTGGTAGCTGGGGCCGTGAGACTGATGGACTGTCCGGCCTGGGGGCCCAGGAGGAGTGTAGCTGTAGATCTGAGGAGCTGACGAGTGGCCCAGGGGAGGTCCTGTTGATCCCTGGGGGCACCGGGAGCGGCCAAACGCGGAGAATTGGCATAATCCCACCCGCGGAGATCCGGAGAGCTCTCCAGGAAGGAGAGATACCCACCATTTTAGGACAGCGCCTTGGCGGACACTGGGCCCGCCCACCTACGATAGACTACCCTGCGGTGTCGTGGGCACCTCCCGGCCGCTGGGCATCGGTGTGGGCCCACTAACACTTTTGCGCCAGAGTGGGCCTACGATGGGAGCTGTGATGGGGGAGCTGTGAGCTGCAGAGCGGCAGTGCGGAGGCTACAGAGAGAGGCCTGACCGGCCTCGGACATTGTCTAGATCCCCGGCCCACGTCAGCCTGTTGCGGCCCGATCTCGGAGGCCTCATTGGAACTACTCGGAGAGGACTGCCGGCGGACGAGGAGAGGGAAGCCGACTAAAGCAATTGTGGTTTGTGGGGAGAAAGAGCCGGGTCACCGGAGGCACAGTCGGGAGTTAAAGAACGGGCAGAGGAGCGGAGCCGCCATTTTGTGTGGGTACCGACGCAGTTCCTGATCACATACGGCTGACACGGAGGGCTTAGCAGTGACTTGGCCGTTCCCTCCTGGTGAGGTAGCTGTCTCCAACTGAAGAGTGCCCTGCGATCCAGGGGCTGTGTGGTGTGAGAGACGCTGCGAATGGGCCTACTGGATCTGAAGGGCGAAGAGACGGTTGGTCCGTGTTCAAGTCGAGACCCGATTCCTGAGCTGCTGCGGGGGCCAGGGGGCCCTGAACAGGAAGGTACACGCTGGAGTGTGGCCTAAACAGACTGTGTGGCAGAGAGTACGGAGGGCACCCGTAGACTGACTGCAGCGAAGAGTGGGGACGTATGACACAAGCGCCGGCCTAGTCCCAGGTCTGTGTGAGCACTACGAAGCCTCCGGGGAAATCCGAAAGGAGCAGTGCAGCGCCCTTGAGGGGGGACATGACCGATGTGGTAGGCAGAGGCCTTAGAGGGGCACCAGGAGGTGGAGAGTGGGGTGCTTATTGACTGCCAACCGAGGGCCGCAGAGGAACGAGACAGCGAATCTAGCGCTGAAGACGTTAGAATCTGTGGTGTGGCCGAGGAATTGGCTTTGGGAGAGTGGCCAAGGCTCATAGATCCTGTTGATGAGGGCTCCGAACCGCCGGTGGCGCTAAGAGTCAATTAACCCGATGGTGAACGGCCCGGATTACCGACAGGGACACTCGAGTGGAGTCATCGCAGGACCCTACCCCGAAGGGCATAGCAACCTCTAGACCTTCCGGCTCCACAGATCGCTGCACCCCCTCCCTCACTAACGTGGAATGCAATGAAACAGACAGACGCTGTAGTCCGGACGTGCACTGCGGCAGTGGTCTAGCTGTCTGGAAGAGTGTGTTCCGCTCGCAAGTCCTGTGGTGTCCGGAGTGCGACATGTCCACATCTAGAGGACGTAAAGATAAGTCATTGAAAGACTTGTTCGCCAAGGCCCAAGCGAATCAGCAGTCTGCCAGCATGGCTTCGGGCGCTGCCCAACCCGTATCTGAGCGGGAGGATGGAGCAGAACCAATCACCAAGGCCTTCTTGGAATCAATGTTTGTCGCGTTGAGGGAGGATATTCACACTCTCAAGAAGGAATTCACAGAAGAAATAAAGGAGGTCCGTAGAGACGTGGATAGTATAGGAGAGCGTGTTGCAGAGCTTGAAGACAAAAGCGATAGTAAAGACACCGAAATAGCAGCACTGCAACAGGAAATCATCCGGATCCACGATCAGCAAGTTGATCTCCAGACTCATATGGAGGACCTGGAAAATCGTTCCCGGCGCCATAACATTCGGATCCGTGGAGTGAAGCTCCAGGAAGACACGAAGGACCTTTTCAATTACACAAAAGAGATTTTCAATCACATTTTAGGTAGGCCTCTGGATGCGGAACTATGTCTGGATAGAGCTCACAGGGTGGGCCCTCCGCGGGCCTCCTCCGCCCCGCCGTCGGACATCCTGGTCTGCGTGCAGGATTATCGCACCAAGGAAGAAATCCTCCAAAAAGCCCGTCAGCTGCATCCACTGACATTTCGGGATCAATCACCGGTCCTGTATCAAGATTTGGCGGCTCTCACCCTGCAGAAGCGCAGAACCTTTAAACCCGTCACTACTCACCTACAGAAGCGCAGCATCACCTACAGCTGGGGCCACCCGTTTCGTCTGGTGTTCCGAATGGACAATACACTTTATCAGCTCCGCTCCCTGACAGAGGCCTGTCGACTGTTGGGCATAGACCCTCCTGCCGAGGAGAATGGCACAGCGAGCACCTCAGCGGAAACGGACGACTCCCAACCCCGGTGGCGTCAGCAGGGACGGCGGCGGCGTGCTCGGAAACCTCCTGTAGAAGAAATCCTGAAGGGGCAGTAAGCCGCATTGGAAGCAGCGTCAACGGAGTTGTCCACATCTCAATCTGGCTGAACTCACGATATCATACGGCCAATTGATTCCTTGTTTCGTTCCCCAGGCCGTTGGCGGGAGGGGGCTTTCCAGACTTTGACGGCCTGCCCAAATTCACTATTTTTTCGATCATCTACGGATGGTGGACAATATGTTCTTGTTCTCTTTTTTTGCGGGTTTTCTGGGGGGGGGAGGGCTGTTGGGGGGAGGGTTACAATGTTCCTTGTCCACCTTACCTTTAGGGCTAGTGTAGGCCTGTGCTCTAAGGGCCTTTTAGAGCTGATAGGTCCTTGTGCCTCGATTGTATCAGCCATGGTGTTGCACTATTGCTTTAACATATTTACCTGATTGAATGACGAACACCACGCTTAAAATACTCACTTTGAATGTGAGGGGTCTTAATAACCCAGTGAAGTGCAGAGCGATCCTTTTGTGTTTAGAACAATCCCAAGCAGATATCTGTCTCCTACAGGAGACACATCTTTTGTCGAAAGATTGTCACCGTCTCCGATCCCGGAAGTTCCCACTCCAGTTTTTTTCTTCCGGTAATACTAAAACGGCAGGGGTGGCTATCCTAGTGGCTCAGCGGTTCAGGGGTAAGGTCCTACACAAAGAAGCTGAGATAAAAGGTAGGCTGTTGACTTTTAGATTTGCCATAGGCGACTTGAGGCTCACTATTGGTTCAGTGTATGCCCCCAATGACGGTCAAGAACGATTTTTCCACTCAGCTCTTACGGAGGCCTCTGCCGCACCAGACCGCCACATCCTTTTGGGGGGAGATCTGAACCTGGTCCTTGACAACACATTAGACAGATCATGTCAACGCACGCACCAAACGGGCACTCTCTCCACTGAGGGCCTGACCCGTCTACATGATTTGGGATTTAGTGACTTATGGCGCAGCTTCCATCCCCAGGAACGGGAATACTCTTACTATTCCAATGCGCACAAATCATATGCCCGGCTAGATTATCTGCTGGCATCTGCACCCATACACGCACTGACGACGAAGGTGGAAATCGGGGTCACCTCTCTTTCCGACCATGCACCAGTGACCGCTGTTTTTTCACTTCCACCACTTCAGCACCCTACCAGGACATGGCGCCTGAGAGAGACATTACTACATCGCCATGACGTGGTCACACGGGTACAGCAAGTCATCACTGACTACATCTCTCACAACAGTAACACGGACACCACTCTCGCTACACAGTGGGGGGCACTGAAAGCAGTTGTAAGGGGGGAGTTAATTGCTATCTCAGTCGCAGACAACATTGAGCGCAGGCGCAAACGGGAAGAACTCACCCAACAGACTAGGGAGTTAGAGCAGATGCACTATCGAACAGGGGCCCCTCGGGTGTGGAGACAGCTTAAAGCGGCACACCAACAACTTGCGGCCATTGACCAGGACAGGGCGGAATTCGCAGCCTTGCGGCTAAGGCATGCTTTTTATACCGGGGGGATAGATGCGGGCGCCTGCTCGCCCATAAGTTGCGCGAGACTAGACAGCAGCACAAAATACGCGAGATTCTCCGAAAGGACGGTAAACGAGTCACGGAGGACGCAGACATGGCTGACGCATTTCGTGATTTTTATGCTGACATGTATGCTAGCTCCCCACTAGAGAACTTAAACGGCGAGGCCTTCCTGGACTCAGTTCGGTTACCGGCGCTAACTAGAGATCAAGCCGAATGTCTCGACGGAGACGTCCGACCGGAAGAGGTTATCTCCGCCATCTCGCGTCTCAAGCTGGCGAAAACGCCTGGGCCGGATGGCTTTTCCGCTGTCTTTTACAAGACATTTTGTACACAGCTCGTCCCTCTCCTCACTCGCCTTTTTAACTCCTTCTCAGAGCCCGGTGCGATTCCAAGGGATCTTCTGGAGGCCTCTATAGCAGTAATTCCCAAACCAGGGAAAGACAAATCTCAATGTGGGGCGTACTGCCCTATCTCCCTGCTTAATGTGGATCTTAAATTATATACTGGGATTTTGGCCTCCCGCCTCGCCCCACATATGACTGGGCTAGTTGACCCGGATCAGGCAGGCTTCATCCCGGAACGCCAAACCTCTGATAACACTAAACGCGCCTTGCATCTCATTGAAAAAGCCACACGCACACAGGGAGAATACATGATGCTGGCTATAGACGCCGAAAAGGCGTTTGACAGGGTCCACTGGCCCTATCTGGAACTAGTCCTGGACAGGATGGGGGTGGGCACGAAGTTTCATACATATGTGTTGAACTGCTACAAGTTCCCGACGGCCACGGTTCGAGTCAACGGATTTACATCTCACCGGTTCAACATCGAGAGAGGTACCAGGCAGGGGTGCCCTTTATCGCCCCTCCTTTTCGCTCTTTATATGGAGCCGCTAGCACAGAGGTTGAGACTCAATTCATTGGTTACAGGGATCAAATTTGGCCGTTATGTCCTTAAGATGAGCCTTTACGCAGACAACGTCTTGATTTCATTATCAAATCCATGAGACGCGCTGCCCGCCTGCCTAGAGGATCTAGACTTCTTCGCGCGAGCGGCCGGGTTCAAAGTAAATATGGATAAGTCGATGGCCTTAGACTTGTCTTTAGAGAAGTCCACTCGGGAGCATTTGCAGAGTCTGCTCCCTATCCAATGGACTGCAGACACGATTCCGTATTTAGGGATCCAGCTAGCTCCCTCCCTCACGGAAACGGTAATTACTAACTATGCCAGACTGCGGCAGAAGATTTGGTGGGAACTGGGGCAGTGGAAACATTGCCCTCTGTCGTGGTTAGGTAAAGTGGCCACGGTCAAGATGACAATCCTTCCACAGATCCTATATCTATTTCGTACTATCCCTCTCAGACCCCCCGCTGGCTGGATTCGGCAAACACAATCAGAGCTGGCTCAGTTCATATGGAACGGTCAGAAACCGTGTCTGAAGCAGAGGCTGGCGACGCTTCCCCCGGAGAGGGGTGGACTCGGGCTCCCAGACTTATTGCTATACTACCAGGCTGCTCAACTGCGCTTTTGGTGGAGTGGAGCCGATGGGAGTCGGGGAAACATTGGTTGTTCCAGGACCAGGCAGTGGCTGGCAGACCTTTGCAGGAAATTCTGTTTCTCCGCAAACAACATAGACCCCCTAACCTATACGCTTCACATATCACAAAGGTCCCCATGGAGATATGGGATCAAACCAATGTTAAACACGAACTTACCACCTTTCCGTCCCCACTCACTCCACTGATGGACAACCCAGATTTCACTCCGGGTATGGATACGATGGCTTTTGCGAGATGGCGACCCTCTGGGTGTCGATTCCTCTACCACATGTATTCAGCTGCAGGAGTTCTCCCTTTCCTCCAATTCAAACAAGAATATGGCATGCCAGAATCGGAGAGACTACGATATTTGCAAGTACGACATTGGGCGCTAAGTGACCAGGTCCGCCCTGTGGCGGATAGACACCTCCTCCCCTATGAACACTGGCTTATTACACGCAAGACCGACAAAAAGCTGATATCCGATTTATACAAGATGCTACAGGTCAGATTCACTCACACCTACAGCTCCGGGAGGGCGCGCTGGGAGAGGGAATTGGGCAGGTCACTCAGTCATGAGGAGTGGGAGGGCATATACTATAGAGCACGACATTCTGCATACCACATGGGACTCACAGATACCTTCACTAAGATTGCAATCTACTGGTACTACACTCCTGAACGTATCCATGCCATGGACCACACTAGAGACGCGACATGTTGGAGGGGCTGTGGACAGGTGGGCACCTTGGTACATCTCCTCTGGGACTGCGTCTACCTCCAAGCTTATTGGAAACTGATATTAGACGAAGTAGACGAGCATTTTGACACGGAGATTCCACGATTCCCCTCATACGTCCTCCTGGGCCTCCCAAACCCCCTGACTTACCCACTGCACTCTCGCAGAGGCCGCCTGATAGCAATAGCACTGGGCTCAGCAATGCAAAATATACTTACACACTGGCGGACAACCCACGTCCCGACCTTCAGCGGCTGGCTCCACCGTTTGTGGCAGGTACTAGGTATGGAAAAGCTTACGTTGACTATGGCAGGGGAGGGATCCGGGTATGTCGAGCTGTGGCAGCCCTTCTTGTCCTTGTTGGCCTCTGAATTTCGGGAAGTTACTTGACCCCGATACCTCAGTTTACTGCATCTCTCTGATACGGGGTAGATGACACAAGCCTAGAATGCACGAATGGCCTAGATTGTATAGGTGGTGGACTTGGAACATGGGTGGGGGGTGGGAAGGGTAGGGTGGGGTTCAGGGGGGTTTTTTCTTGGAGTTTTGTATTATCTAGCTTCTTATAGCATACACAATGCTTTCTTGCAGTGGCACGGCCTGTTCTAGTGCTGATAGGCTTAGCCTGTCTTCTCGAGTCCTGGACTGAGCTCTGTTATAAGATACGATGGCCACATTTGCATATATATTGGTTTTAGATGCTGTAAATTTTTCAATAAAAAGATTTAATACTAAAATAAGTGTGTTTAGAGGCATTTTCCTGTCCGAAATTGGTCAAAATTGAAGCTTCTGAGTCGGAGGAAAAGTTGGTAAAAATGGCAATTTTGGTCACTGTGAGGCCTTAAAAGTGGTTACTCAACATGAGGCATGACTCAATTGACATTTTGAATCATTTCTTGTACAG